>CABEEJ010001046.1:63636-87431 GCA_901482245.1 Timema douglasi | reverse complement strand
ATATATATATATATATATAAATATGTGTGTGTGTGTGTATGTGTGTGTGTTAGATGAATATATGAATAATTAGATGACCAAAAAACCTAATTTACATATTTTAAATCGTCTCAGTCAGTCAAAGTTAATTTCATGTTGTTCCTGAAATTAATAAGATAATTCTAATAAACTGAAGTAGGCCAATTTGTAGGACGCAAAGCTCCATTACATCGAGTCCTCCAGGTAACGCAACAGCAGAGCAAATGACTAACTGGCCATCTGCACGCCCAGGCCCATATAACCCTAGTAGCAGGAGGGCTGCCATGGCAACACTCGGGGTGTGACATCACGAGGGGTTGCCATGGTGACCTTAACATCTATAGCTGTATCTCCCTCCGCCCTAACTCCCTCCCTACCTCTAGCCTCCTCCTACCCCATGAAATCCTGCAACCATCACGGCTGCTTCTTATTGGTGACATCGATTTCTTCAAGAAGACCTAGCCTTGCTCGTCAGTTCTTAGTCCTCCCTACCCGAGCAATCTTCTTGCTTTACTCTACCCCTGTCTCCCCCTCTTAACCTAAAAATGTATTATTAATAATAATAATAAACTCAGAAAAAATCATGTTTATCTTAAGATATAAAAGAGGTTCTGTATGGTAACAAATAAAAACAGTCAAATAAATATTTCATCGTCTTTCTAGATAATCTCATGTGGTTTCCTTTAATTCCGTAGGAATTAAATGTGTATTAATAAAATTCCTTAAATTTAAACACTGCATGGATATTATTTCTTATTGAATCTATTTTTTTATTTGAAAATCCAAAAAAATCCTTAATTCTGTAAAAAATAGATTTTCCAGTAGGCTTATCAAACTACTTTAGAAAATAGGATAAAATAATATCTACAATTTGAGTTTATAATACTATCGAATAGTCTATAACCATTGTCATCGAATAATATATGTTTTAACCACAGTAAGTTCAAATATATTTTTATCTGATGTTATGTTTTTATAAAGTAAACATCTGGTAGAGTTTATATTTACACATACGTTTGAATTTTCTTTTTATATCATATAAGTGTAAAATAAGTGTAAATGTATTGAGACTAATACAATATTATAATAATTTCTAAAACTTACATTAAATATATTATAGATTCAACCTATATTTATAGATACTACAATAAAATATAAATTAAACAAATTACTTAAATGTTTTATTGTGTACATATAATTTTATAGATACTGTGTGTTATAAATTACAAATAATTTTGTGAACCTTAAAAACAATGCAATGTTATTTTCACTAACATTCTCTAATATTCACACAATCTAAACAGTTTTATATTTCCAAAAATATCAAATCAGAACACAAATACCTGGGTGCACGAACAAAGTTGATATAATCTGACTATCCCCTGATGGAAAATATATGGTTTGAGTCTCAGCTGGGTAGTACTCATGTGCTTCTTCCAAAATTGTTTCCTTCTCCCTCGCCGTGAAAATGAGAATACATTTCATCTATATTATACCTTAATAATCTCTACCTCATTAGCGTGAATGCGTAACATCCAGGACGTGTAGTCAGAAGTGGTGACCATAAAAAACAGCCGTAATGACTCATAAATTAATATTTTCTTTCACAAAACTTAGGTACACTATATTATTATTAATATTATTATTATTTATCACCGCGTCTTACTACCCGTTCGGGTTATATGCTTTAAGTACTAATTACCCTAATGGATTGGGAATTGGGATGGTTGAATTAGAGGAAGTGAACCCGAATTTGCGTGGAGGAAGAGTGGAAAACCATTTGGGAAAAACCACCCCCAGTTCACCCGACCGAGATTCGAACCTCGATCTCCCCGTCCTCGGCGGTCGAGCTAAAGGTACACTATACACGTGAATTGGTAACAAATTATATATCCTCCCCTCACTTGTATAACACAGAAGGACGTTGCGGCGTCAAGACAAGGCCAAATAGATTTCTCATCGAGGACGTGGCAGTTGACCTAAAAATTAATCCAAAAGCTATTTGGCCTAAAAGTAATTTGGCCTACGGGTACCCTTCCCATCCTGTGTATTTACGTTTTAATTGGTGGGTCGTAGAAACAACAAAAAACATAAATTCTAAAATAATTCTAAAAATAGTTATATATTTTCACAAAAATATATTTTTTTATTACCCAGTTGTTTTTTCTACAAGTATTATTTTTAATCGTTTAAAATTCAAATTATTTGTTCTATTCAAAAAAAATGGCCAAAAGGAATGATCCTGGCAGGATGTAGATTATAAAAAGGTCAGTGTAAGAGATTTACTATATAAAATGGGAAACCATAAAACGGTTATTTTGAAATGCAAGTCACTGCCTATCAGGAGCAATTATTAGAGTGAGTGTGTACCCTTCAGCAAAGGAGTATAATTACTAACGGCCTATAGACAAAAGGCTTCCCAGGATGTCAAACTTATGTTATTCCCTTTATAATTGCTTACATTAGCGTTTAAGTGTGCTAGTACTTAGGTGTGTCAAGCTAATTATACAACACCCTTCGCAACATATCTTCATAATCACCAAGTAAGAAATTCCATTAAAGGGGTGTGCCTTTCAAACAATCAATTACAAGACATTGATTTAATAGCTAGCAAAAGTTGCAGAGTCATTTTATTAAAAAAGACTTCAAAATAAATAATGTATATCTAATTTTTGTTTTTAAAATTTACTCTTCATTTACCTTGAAAGTTAACAAGAATATTTTGCATTGTTTCACTATGACGTAGCTTATAAGATAGGACATAGTATAGTCTATAAAGGTAATACTGCTACCATCCAGAGTTAGCAGAGTGAACCTTAAAAATTGACCTAATCTCTCTTTCTTCAATCTATAACTATTTTTCGTTCACACACTTTGGATTGATAAAATAAAACCCTGTCCCATCTTACAAATGTATACTAATTATAAATCAAATATAATGGGACTTCTTGGGACAATCTTATCTATTTGTTAGACTGGTAGTGACCCTTATTTTTTTAAAATTTATAATGGTTTGTATAAATAATTTATCATTCTTTATTTGCTTAGGGACGAACCAAATGAACAAACATCCTACTAAGTTATATAAGAAAATAACCCAATTTTACAATTAAATATTAGGAGACATAAGTGGAATAATAGGCATTGGAAATGATATATGAACAAGGAACACTTCATTTAGGCAAAATCAATATTATTTGTGAATGTGGACGAATGTTTCGGTTAAATATTCGCCAGAATGATCATCTACATTCGTGTCATGAAACCTATACATACATTCTGTAGAACCCAAGCCCTCCTCATGAACATTCACTTCCTTGGATTTGTGTCTAAATAACGCTCTCAGAGTGATAATCTTGAATAAAGTATATTCGACTGAAAATGTGCCATTCGCCTAACTCTACACTTCTCGGACAGTCATCCGAAACCCAAACATTCTCCCACAACTGTGAATGGTGTGGGACCAGCTCTAGCTCGATAATGCTCTACTCAGCTTCCCAGGATTCGTCCAGTCAAAAGGTTTAAGGTCATATTTTAATGTGGGGATGTGGAGGATGATATAAAAGGCAAATGTTTTTACAATTTGTATAGAATAAACATTTTTGGCCATAATAAATAAAATATTTCTTCACTAGAAACATACTCTAATTTACTTAACATGATTGTATCAAAAGGGGTTGGATATCTGACATGAGCATAGCGGCATTATATGATAAACTTTATACATAAATAGAAAGGTTCTCATTAAATTTAAGGATACCCTTTACAGACATTCAATAACTGTTGAGGTCATCATGTGAAGAAAATTAAGCTCTTTGTTTGTACTGGGGCAATATTTGATTTATTTTGACCAAAAAAATGTTTTTTCTACAAAAGTGGCAAAAACACTGACCTTTTCTTACGTTAGTTACATTTACACCTAAAACACGAGCTGAGAATGGACGTGTAGAGATCATCTGCTACGTGAGCTTAAAGTTCATCGGCGTGGCGGTACGTCATGTTACAAAAAAATATCTCTCCAAAATGGGTCATAACTCTAAATGCGTTGCGTCATATATTACTCTTTGGATTCATATTCTACGCATCTTCATTGTTATGGGTATCACGTCCTACTACCCGTCCGGACTGTTCGCATATTTACAGTGATGGTGTAGGAATGGGAGTTCTGGGCTTGTAGGAAGTGTGCCAGAATTTGCGAGGAGTAAGAGCTGACCTCCAATTAAGGAGAAATTAAGTAGGTACACCTGGCCGGGATTTGAATTCCAAGCTCCCCACCATCCGCACTCACTATTTTTTTATCTTCCTTTTGACACATTTTTGAAAGTTTTTTTTTGTCATAGCATCTCAGAATCCGTTTAGATTATATGCATATTAACTAATTATGCTAGTGTGTAAGCGATGATTAAATACTTATTTGGAGGTAGTGTAACCACATTTGGATGGATTGATAGTTTAAAACAATTTAATAAAACAAAAGCCTCAGTACACCTGACCTGGGCTTGGACTCTGATCTCCCCGTTATAGTCCATCCAGTGTATGGCAACCAAAATATCTTATAACTTTCGACCACCAAAGTGGGTAAAAGTTCTCTTAATATATTCAATAAACTTATAAATTAATAATATAATAAAACCCTTTACAGAAAAATGAAAATATCATGATTGCTCCCCAATGATAAAATTAATAATATTAGAAAGTAGAAACACAAATTATCTATACAAAGTATCCGATAATTGTCCTAAAGATGTATTAATTGGGGAAATAACTTGACATTATGCCACTTTTAATTTTCTTTATAAAAAACTTAATTCAAAGTCATCCACTTACGAAATTTAAAGTAGTTTTTCACAGTGCATTGCTGCGTCCAAACTTATGCCCAGCTCAGATGATTAGAACACGCGACAAAACGTCACACGTCACTATCAACATTGCGTGTATGCAACGTACTCAATTTAAAAACTTCCACTTGAATTCATGGCCATCAATGGCCTTGTGTTGACGTAATGCCAGGCCCCGCAGCACAACGCACAATGCATCGCACTCAATGTGAGAGGCTCTTAATCGGTTAGAGGGGTCAAAAACATATTTGGGAAGTCCTGGCTTTTTTTTAAATTTGGGGATTACGATATTATTTTATATTTACATAGGGAGTAATCATGCTATTTTATTTTTTATTTAATTAACGTGCAATTTCTGAACCGACAGATTTTATCAACACACGACTTATAAACTAATTTAAATTAGAACAAACCTACATCCAGAGCCATGGCAGTCAATTCATCACTGTGAAAGGGGAACCCCACCTTTCACCAATGATACATTTTTCAGCCATGCTGGCAATCGAACACGGGACCATTAGCTCAATCATTCTATACATTTAGTAAAAGTCTACACACTATAGTTAGATTTGTAGTTTGGGTAAGTTAAATAGATTAATTTAGTTTGTAATTTGTGGTATTTGTGTTAATAAAGCGCACGTTTAAATCCTAATTATAAATAAAACCTTCTCGTTGGTCGCTCTATCTTTAAAGATATATTGAAAAACAAAACCATTAATTTAAATGCATTAAGTAATATATTGCATAATAATGGCATCATAAACGACCTTATATTTATGTCAGTAATTCTTTTATTTTTCTGCGAATGGATGTAGTAATAAACACAAATATTTGTTCCATTAACTTAAACTTGCTTCACACACAGTTAAAAGCAATGAGCAAATTCGACCATATGTAATTACGGATTATGAACTAAGCGTGAAGAATGCAGAAAGAGGAAAGTTTCTTGACGGTACATTAATATAAGGTGTTTGTTTCGTTCTAGCCAGTCGGTGTTTCGAAACTTGGTGAGCATAGATTTTAATCCATTTTACCATTAGATTGAAAACAAATGAAATAATGTATTAATGTTTATTGGTTAGCACTTTAAAAAAAACTGTATACCATGTGAAATATTAGACCCATCAGTTTACACTACTTTATAAAGCCTAAAATCATACATTTACATATTAATGTAGATTGCTATTTACTTTATAGCAAACAAAAAAACGCAACCTTGAGGTAGTTCTATCCAGTCCTATCTCAAGAGTAATTTACCCAAGGAACAGCCATGGTAATATTTTGGGTGTTCCTTTATAGGTTTGTTTTTACAGCGAAAGCTCATCACGCCCGCACCTAGCCCCTGAGCAGGATGACTATAGCTATCGACTGTCCGTGACTGCTAATTCAATTTATTCGCATTTACCCTTAAGATCTGAAGGCCGTATCCTTTATACGCAACCTGAGGATGCGCTGCACCGTGGATCATAGGGACCCACGCAACAGATTTACAATATATTAGTATGCTAAATTAATTTATCATTAAATTAATCAAATATAGCATCTCCCATGTATTTATTTTCATATAAAATAATACCGTAGAGCCTGACTAAAAAAAAACAATATCCCATTTCTTTAAATATTTATACGAGGGTTATTAGACTAAGGGACAAAGAGATAAACCTATATGAACTCGAGTGGGAAATTAGAAAATCACATTTAAAATAGAATATAAGAAGCATTCCCAGTTAACCGGGGCAAGATTCAAAAGAAAATATTTAGTGATGGTCACCAAGTAATTGAAATCCGAGTCCAACGCTTTTTCCTGCAATTGGTGCCAGATTTTTTTATTCCACCATGCACTACTACTTACTTATAAAGGGAATCGAAATATATTTTTGCTACCGGAGGAGATTTTAGAAAGGTACACATTAGATGAAGTATATCTATATTTAGGTAGTGTGAAATAAAAAACTATTTAAGAAAAAACTCCTTAGCTAGAACATATTGAATTCCAAACCCTGACCTTCCTTGTTACTGGCAAACCCGGCTTGAAAAGTTTTGTCGTTTAGTCCATGTGCCTACCGATGGAGGCTTAAAGTTATTAAAACACCTTTTTATGTGTGAGTTTAATCTACGTCTCCATTTAAAGTTTAGGCTCAGCTCAGTATTGCGTGTGTTTTTGTTTGTTTTTTGCAACAGCAGCTTCTTAATATTCAAAGGGAATATCCGAATATTTCCCTAATTGGCCAGGAATTGGAGAGGTAAAATTTAGACGAAATGCACACTTATTTTTTCGTAGATATAGTGGGAATCATTTTAGGAAAAAACACTCTTGTTGTGCCCTTCTAAGTTTTGAGCCCTTGTAACTAAACAATCAAATATAGGGTGAGTGTGACACCAAAGACCATGCTATAATCGAATAGGGTGCCTTAACCCCTACACTTAGCCCAAAACATGGTGTAGAATGGAGTTTCCTCACTGCTGTCTCAGCATATAAACGTATTCGGTATTGCTGTTAAATGCAAGCAATGTCCAAATAGGAATTAGAAAGGAGTGGCATCACTGGTGCGACAGAATATAATCCTAGCCTTCATGACTGTGAGAATTGGTCGACTTATATAAAGGTAGCCACATTTCTGAGCATGAACGCTAAGACTTTCCTTCACTTGGCATGTTCTTCATGTAATGGGAAGGTTGGGATTGAAAATTGGTTCAGATTTAAGAAGTACTAAATATGAGTTATTACTTATCTGGTTTTATATTTTTCTCTATAAAACTTTGGGAGTATATTTTCTCTTAAATAATACTATTATCTTCCCTACTCCTTTTTAGTATTTATATGATCATCCAGGATTAATTGTAAGAGGCAATACTCAAAAAAGTTATTAAATTTCGTGAACATTTTTTGTGATTTTAAATCCAGTCCTGATAATGGCTCTTAGAGAAATCAAATATCTAGAGTAGTGGAAATTTATGAGGGGGTAAATATCAAATAAATGCCTTGGAATTTAATTATAGGAGTATGAAACTGCATTTGGGTCATCGCAGATTGACCAAACGGGCTTTAAGCTGCGTAGCACCTAAGGAAAAGAAGGATGAATGCTTTCTAATTCTTGATTTGTATTGGGGGCTATAAGGCTACAAATAGTATTTTTTTTTCATTAGTGCTTTCCTGTCTCTCTCAAAAAGGGTATTGATTATACTCTAATTCTTTCCCAGATAATATTGCAAATAACCAGTACGAATACTATTAAAGATATCTACTACGTTATTTTCAAATGATGGCCCTCAAAATACAAATGAAGTAAGTGAGATTGCGAAATTTTTTTATCTTTTTTTTGTGTGGTATACATTTTGAAACTAAGGTTATTTTAACAGCTTTAGTCCATAAGGCAAGTATGGATGGAGTACGTTTGAGAAAAAGCACCTACATTAACCAGAAAAGGGGATGGTAAATTCTCAGCTCTAAGTTGCATTTACAATTACACCCCCAGTACACACAGACAATATTTTAGCATCAACCTTCCAGTCAACCCTGATTTAATCAGTTTTGAGCTGGGCAACTTGTTCAACCATATGACCACAGGTGTGCGTAAAAATATTGGTTTAAATGTGTATAAAAGTTTTGATAAACTCCAGTCATTTTAAATATTTATTTTAGTGCTTCTGCCCCTGGGGCTTTAATTTCCACCCCAAATGTAATCTCTGTGAAGGAAAGGATCCTTCTTTCTTTTCAACCTACTTAATAATTTAGGGGTGTATTTGTCATCCACTACCTCTCTTCATCCACTACAACCGAGAGTAATTCGTGTTCTATGGAGTCATTTTGTTAATTTATTTAATGTTTCCAAAGTCTCACCATGTCGCTATTTTATTCATGATTGTTCTCGCCGTCGGAATAATAAGAGATTCTTAACAACACTTTTGGAGAGGTTGGAAAGTCTTAATAGAAAAAAACAACTGAATCAAATTTGAGAACCCCATTAGCATATTAAAGATGCAGTGAACTGAAATAGCAGGGATGCAAATAATAAGAAAGAACAAAATAATCTACTATTTAATTGGTGAGACATTTTGCACTCTCATAGTGAATTAAGATATATTTCACATATATCACTACTTTTTGTCGGTCTGCCTGTACGCGTATGCTTAAGTGTGTGACCTTAACATCACTTATAATTAAAATTAAAGACTAATTCAAAATATTGATGCACATATAAATACATAAACAAATATGATACATTTAACATTTTATCTCAATTTACAGCTTATTGGTTTGGTTCTCAAAACCAAAATCAAACCATAATTAGTCTACTTTCGTAAAACCTAAAATTATTTACCAAAGGTGTTGGATTTAAAGTGAGGAAGTTATTATTTTAAAACATTAACATATTAATAGAGTGTCCAGATAAGAGGTAAATTTTTTAAAAATATTTAAAATTATGTTAATATAAATTTTTAATGCCCGCTTCAGTGGCCGAAATGTCCATGGTGTCACTCTCGTGTTTGACTATCCTGCTGATAATGGGGAGACTATGTATCAAATCCCGGTCGTATCTATTGACGGTGATTTTTCTTAAATGGTTTCCCACTCTCCTTCCACGAAAATGCGGGTAGATTAACTTTAAAACGCTTCCTACTTAATCCTACTCCAATTAGAGTAATTATATATGCATATAACTTAGACGCAATGAGAACCAAATCTTATAATTTTAACTTCCAATACAAGGACAGTATTTAGTATTTTAACTGCTTAATTTATGGGTATGAAAATTTTTGAATAAGGTAGCTTAAATTTGTGCATACGCATAAGCATGGATGGAAGAACTTTATTGATTATTACGTGTGTTTCCAGTGCATCCAGGCTAAAGCCGAAACAAAACATTCTTGTTAAAGATGGAAAAGTACCACATGGATGGTTGGTTACATCTGAGGATTCGCACAGAACTAGATTAACGCAACATTCTCTCTATTTTATATCTAATACATATACACTTTGTTGGTTGCAAAAGTCGTCGCCCGATCTGGGTCTTAATCTTACCCTGAATTTTAAGGTACAGGGAGGTTAGGGTTCAAACCTCTGTTGAATGTACTGTACAGTTTATAGTATTTTTCTTGTATGATTTTCAAATCTCCCTCCACGTAAGTGAGTTTAATTTTATTTCAATTTTACATCTCTCATTCCTACCCCATCAAATGATAACCAGGACGAGTAATACGTAACAGTGCAATAATAATTTTCTTCGTTCTTACTTACACTATGGCATTAAGAGCTCGAAAAATAATGGCCACACTTAGAAACTTACGCTACCTATACCTATTTTGAGCTATCCCTATCCAGTTACGCTCATTACACTCTATCCCTCTATTCAGCTAGTTTTATCCAGTCCAATTCATTATATCCTATCCACATATCAATCTAGCTCTATCTAGTCTACATCACTAGACCCTTTCTTTTAAGGTCCATTCTAATGCTATCCCTCCATCTACATCCAAGTCTTCCCTATGGTCTCTTCCCATAGGGTTTGCCAGTCAATAACTTGAATATTGTTCTAGAATTTTCCATTCACGCTTAATGTCATGTCCAACGTAATCTACTAGACATGAATATCCCGACATGTCTTGTGACTAGTACATAGTATGTTACTCATCATTATGTAGACTTATCCTCTCCCCAGTAACCTCATCTCTTTCTGGGCCCAATATCCTCCTATTTTACTAATAACCTTGTTTTAAAACACTTTTTTTCTTCGTGTAAGTTAAGAGACCACATTTCACACCCATAGAGAACCGGTAAAAATATTATTTTGTTTATTATGAGTTTTACATTCATTGACAGCAGGAGAGATGTCAACAACTTACTGACCAAGTAATAGCATGCATTTCCCGAATGTATGCTTTTCCTAATTTCCAATATAATATTGTTATTGGTGACCTGGTGGTCTAGGGGTAAGGTATCAGACTTCTGTGCTGGCAGCCGGGGTTCAATCCTCGGTCGCGGCAAAGATTTATCTGATTACCAAACCNGTGGGGAATGCCAGGTCTCCACCGTGGTTCGGATTCCACGTTAAACTGTAGGTCCTCCATTTCATCTCACAATCACCCTACCATTACACATTAGCGTAAGTGCGTATAACCCGAACGGGTAGTAAGACGCGGTGCTAATAATAATAATAATAATAATAATAATAACTGAATCATATACATTTTAAAAATCAATGCATTACTGATGAACCACCATATTGTACTCTAACTTATTTTGTAATTTGCCGAATGGTAAAAATCTAATCCGTTGTAAATCTATTTCGTTATAAGGATCAATATTATTATTCTCAAATATGACGGTAGCTTATTATTAGATAAGCGTAGCGAGGAACTATTTTAACTTGACTATTTGTAATTTTGTCTGTCTGTCCAGCTCCTTGTTTCACGATACACGCCATATAAGTGGAAAAATTTTAAAGAAATATAGAAAGGACATTCTATGAAGCTAGTACCCACGATTTATTCCCCAAGATGGTTATACGTTTCAATATTGCACCCTCTTAGTAGGTTTTACTTTTTCCTTTAAAGGCTCATCCAAAGAGATTTTAGTTTAAACTTCTTAGTAATCATTCAAGTACCTAAAGATTTTTTTTAAAATTGATATATATTGCGAGAATGATGTGTTAAGCTACATTAAAAACTGTTAATCTCTATGAACATAATGTACTATTAAGTAAAGTAACAATTGGTTTTCTGTCTAACTAGATCACGAAGGAAATATATATATTTCAAATGCAAAGATAAATAAAAGGAAATACTTAAATCTGAAATCTATAGAGAAATCTTGACTGTATTAACGATAAGAACATAGTGCGAGGTCTAGTGTTCATAGAATATATATATATAGAGAATATATAGAGAATATATAGAGAATATATATATATTTGCTGTGTATTTATATATCATTTAATTATATATACTGTATAATTATATATAATATTACCTATATATTTACCTTATATTTATATAAAAACATATTTAATGTAAATATTTATGTATATATTGTAAACCTAATAAATATCACTTATATAAGTCTAGTAAAATTATCAAATTACTGAGTTGATAAAGACGGGGAAGTCAGAGTTCAAATCTCTTCCAGAAGGTTGCAATATTAATAATAGTGTTAATATATTTTTGGTGCAGCTAATGAATTATTTTTATATTCTTACGGCAAACATGGAAGAAAATTTTCAGTATCATTATAGCATCATCTAGTTCATATTCAAGAGTATCGATGATTTTTTTACATAAACCGGGCAAGGCCGACTGGGCGCCAGGACAACTGAACGTTAAAACAACACTTTTTTCCTTTAATTTTAATTAACTTTTTCCTAGTATAATGCACTGCAATTTTTTTAGAATATAAAAATGTGCCATTTTTTCATATATTTTCCAATTGAAATTAAAAGTTGATGGGTAAAAACTAGAATTAATTTTTTTTAACTAATCATATTCTTCAGTGCAACATCATATATATTTCAATTACGAAAATATCCATTTTTGGAGTTGTTTGAAAAAATCTTAGTAGAGGAAACTTAATTAATTCATATTTATAAAGTTAACCTAACCTAACCTAACCTAGCTATTGCAATGCATCAATACAAGTCAAAGAACATTTAAATAAAATATGATGTTGCGCATAATCAAAGAGTGCATCTTTTGCTTTTACTCATAACCTTTTAATAAAAAAGAAAAAACGTACATTGCATTATGCTAGAAAAAAGTGGGGTTTCTTTTGGCACCCAGATATCTTGGCACCCAGTTGGCCACGCCCAGTTGGTGGGGCCCAGATGGCGGCACCCAGTTGTCCGGATCCGGCAGGCTGATTAGTGGTATAGTTAGTTTTAGATTAAATAGTAATTGTAATCTATATATTAAATTTTAATCATTTTCAATTAATTTTCTGCTTGCATTAGCGTTAAAATGAGTTAGATAATTCTGGTATTCTAACAAATATATTTTGATGGTGTTCTCTACCTACTGACTCATAACTATTTCTGAAAAATCATACTTTCTTATGAGCTTTCTTTCTTCATAAAAGTATACCAATGTGCTTTTTCTCTTTTGTATTTTCTAACTATAAGTAAAAAGGGAAAAGAAAATTCAGTAATAGTAGGCAGAAGAGTAAGAGAACTTTTTTTTTTTGTTGTTGTCGGTCGGGCCATGCATGTTCCTGACATCTTCCCTCCCCCTTCCCCAACCCTTCCTCACCAATCTCACGGTTTTATTTCTCTGAGCGGCCCCTCGCATCTCGGGTTCGAGGCAACCAGCTCGACTCGGTGTGGCGCCCCCTTCCTTCACCCCTGCACCCACCCAAGAGCAGCATTGTTACCACCCCAGCTCTCAACTTCCCCCTACCCCCCTGTCAAAGCAAATACCCACTGCTCTGTGCAACTTCCCTCTAAGGCACAGCCAGGCTTAGACGCCACTTAGAACTGATAGAACGAGCACTTCACACATTCCTGCCTATTGGAATAACCAAAGAGCAGGTCCTAGTATTTCGTTCAGTGGAAGGGGGGGGATAATTTCTATAATTAAAAACTATTATTCATCTCATGATAATTCACATCAGAGTACTATTTATATAAGGGGCCTCATTGGACATCTGAAAAATCTACTCTATATACCTTCGCATAGGTTACCTGGCGGTCTAGGGTTAAAGTGTCGGACTTCTGTGCTGGGGGTCCGGTGTTTAATCCTTGGTCTCGGCACAGATTTATCTGATTACCAAACCCTTCCTTCACCTCTGACAAGACATCTTGTGAATGTGGGGAATGCCAGGCCTCCACCGTGGTTCGGATTCCACGTTAAACTGTAGGTCCTCCATTTCATCTCACAATCACCCTACCATTACACATTAGCGTAAGTGCGTATAGCCCGAATGGGTAGTAAGATGCGGTGCTAATAATAATACTTTCACTTATTAACACATCAAGCCATGTGAACTGCAGATCTCACTTTTTATAGAGTATAAATATCTATAAAATAATATTAATAAAATAGTAACATATTATCAAATGGAGCTGCAAAAAATTAGATTTGGGTTTTATAAAAGTTATATCATATTAAACTCGACTGTACAATTGATTTCTATTCCATCCACGCAATAAACTCTTGATAATAGATTTATTAGTTTATGTAGCTAGAATGTGTACTATCCGTGATTACGTTAGCTCACAAGTATTTCAGGTTAGTTTTATTCATAAGGCAAACATTTAGCACCAGTACTTATTAATTAGTATAATAACAATTACTTGCACTTTAAATTATCACTAAGACTATATTGTTGTTGGTGTATTAATTTTTTTAGATTGTATAGTATATTTTAAATTAGTCTAAAATAGTTATTTTATTTAAATTAATAAAATAAAATAATTATCTATTAGTAGATCTATGTAGAAATGCTAAAATATTTTATTGACCTAATTCTAAATTTATGTTTGTTACATTACGTTATCTCATCTTACAGAATATAAAGCACTTTAATGTAAATAAAGCTATGTCAGCCTTGGTGGTTTTATTTTGAATTAAATTCATTGAAACTTTTTATTTTAAATGTCATTCAGTATTGTACCAACCAAATAAAACATTTCGAGTGAATCTAATATCGATTTCAACTATTTTCATATGACAGATGTTTGATATTAAAAATATGATAATGATCGTAAATGTTAGATAATTGTCAGAAAATGGAAGCTTAAGTGTTTACCAAATGGTCTTAGATAGTCTGATATATTGTATTTTTATTTAAATTAGGCCTATACTTTTTTATAGGTTGACACAATGCCAACATTAAATCTTATCGCACGTCATTAGCCCACCCGCTTAAATATCTTAAATACTCTAATAGAAGGGAAATGTATGCCATAAAAGTAGTTTCCTACAAATAAAGTTGTGGTGTTATAAACATGAAGATAGTTTAAATAGCCATATTTACTGAGACAATTTAAATACTTTGTTTTAACTATTTATGACGAGATAATTTTTTATGTGATTCAACTGGGAACTACAGCCCCCCCACCTTTATGTTTGTAATAACCTAAGTTATAGTTTGAACCTTTGGGAAGATAAATATACTTCTTGGTAGCGAGTTCTTTCCACTGATACGGAGGTTAGAATTTGAACTCGGACCAAAGATGGTAATTCCTAAAAGGTTCCTTAAATTAAATACCTACTGAAAAATTAAGGTCAACCTTCCGTAAATTCTTTATTTTTTACCCCAATAGAGTAAATTGGGGTTATCCTGGACAGTTAGTAAAACGTGGACCCCGAATAACAAGTATAAAGGTTTCAGAGTATATTGGTATTAAAATACCAGACGGTGAAATCAAACAATGTGACTAAAATAACAGGGCCTACATTTAATTAATTAGAAGAGTACTTATTAGTACTTTTACCAAGACATGTAATTAAATTCTAGGATTTACCCCTGAGAGATGGTAAATGCTCAAAACGTGAGCATTTTATAAAATATATCAGACTATTACCACCCGATAGGGGTAATATTAGGATCTACCATTTACAGGTAAATTCTAAGACCTACTATTCTTCAAGATTTTACAGTAACATATTTTTATATATATACATGTATATATAAGTATATATATAGCCTATACATATTTTTATATAAATGTACATGTATATACAGATATATGCATAATATATATGAATGTATATTGTACATAGTGAGCTCTGGTAGTTAAATATGAAACAATACAGTTTTATTCAAATAAATACAATCTCGTTTAGGAACATACGTATCAAACCATTTTATTTAAAATACATATATTTATTGATATAATAATTTTGTATATTTTTAAAAAAAATGTCAAAACTACTTAAAACTCTTATATAGGTTGCGTAGAGGTATTGCACTTAACAAGAATTTACATAACAAACCTAAATAATAGAGACATTATAATAGTGAAAACACCCTTCATTGCTTCATAGAACATTGGCACGTGATGTCAAATATATCTGTTTTGTTTCACCCAACTTACTACCCATTTGGGTTAAAAAAATATGGTTTTATTGTTCACGTATTTGTAATGCTCATGTATCGAACTTGTTTGTGTATGTTCTTAGAGCCTCCACGGTCATTTGATTTATTATCAACTAATATTAGGGCACAGTCTAAGTAAGTTTAAGTTAAATAAAATACACCAGCCCTCTCGCTTTTGGATCTAATTTGAACCAGCATGTGTGATGGGACAAGGGGTAGTGGGTAAAACAATTTTAGTTTATCCACAAAGGTTTCAAAACCTGACCTCTCAAGACTATATCAAAATAATTCAAACATTTTTCACAGTGATTGATACATGATTTTCCTCTGGGAGGGGTGCGGCCAGGATTGTTGTGAGGGAAAGGGGGGGGGGTGTTGCGACCAGGATTTTCTTGAGTAGGGGGCTCTCACGGGACCAGGCCAGAAGGTTCCCCCTCAGTATATTCTTATGGAAAAAAAACCTTACAAAATTTGAGAGTAGTTTAAAAATTAATTATAAAATTTGAATAAAAAAACGCATACAAGTTCAAGCTCACAGTTTATTTAATGTTTTTTGTTAATATTGGTTAGTTAAATTATGTGTTAAAATGTAAATTATATTGTCAGTGAATGACACGCGTAGCAAATAGCTAGTGAGAGATTAAGTGACATTATATCTAGTACTGACTATAGCATGGATTTGATTGGTTTTAATATTTATTTATTATTTTTACCCACTTCGGTAGCTGCATGGTCTAAAGTACTACTTTCGCAGTAGATTAAACTGTCGATTACTTGGATATAGAGGTTGGAATCTCAGTCGGGTGTACTGAGGTTTCTTTTAAATGGTTATCCACTCTCTCTCCACAAAAATTCGGATAAATTCTTCTAAATATAACCTTACTTATCCCTGATATCATTAACGTAATTAGTACATAAGCGTATAACAAGACCGGGTAGTAAGACGTGACGCTAAAAAATATACATATACATACATATGTGTGTTTTTTTGTGTTAAAACTAATTAAGGCACGCCGCCCGCACTCCTCTCTGGATCCACCAATGATTTTGCATATTTTATTCTGTTACTTCAAACTAGTAATCCTTTCGAATTTTCTATTATCGATTGTTGCTAAAGTTGTGTTACTAAAGTATTGACTATTTATGGTATTCTTTAAATAAATGTGAAAAAAATTAAAATACTCCTTTTAAATAACGGATTATTGTATAAGTATATATATTTATATATTGAATAAGTATATATATGTATGTGTGTGTGTGTGTCTAAGTACAAGATACATACATTTAATATATAGTATCTGGTTTTGTAAATAAAATATAATGTTGTAATTCTACCCTCTTTAAGCACATACTTGATTTCATATTCCTGTTTTCATAGGTGAATTAATCTCTTAATGAAATATCCCTCCATATATTAAGTTGTGTAAAAAGACTATCTGAAAAGTATAACATATAAAAATTTGCTAAACATTGAAGACAGATATTTGTTATATGTTTAAATAGATAGATTCTATTTATTAATATTATATTGTTAACAAGTTAATTATAATATGTTTATGAAAAGAGTTTCATATATTTATACTATATTGTTAACAAGTTACTTATAATGTTTTAATGTAAGGAATATATTTTCTAGAGAAACTATATTGAAATGGTTTTTTGATCGACCGTAGTTTTATAAAAATTTTATAGTTTTCCCGCGGCTTCACTTGAATTTGCTCACACATTTTTGTTTTCAGTGAATAATCTAAATTACTTCAAACAGAGATGAATGAGAGGAAATATTTTATATTATGTACATGACGCCACACATAAACGACTACCTATATTAAAGAACCAAAATAAATTGTTTACATTCTTCAGGTCTTACATCAGGATTTTCTCCCTTAAGTGGAGGCGTTGTTACAAAGTATACCAAATAAATTCGTTGACATATTTTCAGTCTTTTTACCAAGATTTGCGCTCTTACTTAAAAGTACTGTTTAAAGAACAACAAATAAAATGATTTAAATTTTCAAATATCTTGTATTAATATTGTCACTCTTATGCGGCATTGTTGCAGTGAACAGCAAAATAAATCGTTAAAATTTAATATACTAAAACATAACCAAATAAACCTAAATTAATGAAAAACCATAAAATAACTAAAAACTTACCCAAAACACTCACAGTGGTTCTTTTACAAGAATATATTGTTGTAATTAACTCCAAAATAGATGGTTTGAATATAATATTTTAGATACAAAACGTATTACACCTAATTATAAGGAGAATAACTTAAAAAGTTTCTAAATTTAAGACGCAAATGAAATATTGCGTAGAGCCATTGTTGCAATGATCACCAAAACAGATGGTTTACAATCTATTTTTAAACAACAAAAATAAATTAAATTAAAATAAGCTTTAAATTGTGAGCACGCTATCACACCAAACAAAATTGTAATTTTTGCTTAGTAACAAATAGGAGGCAAGAATATTATTCTCAGTGCTATCCAATTCAACACAATTGACAACTTAATACGCTAGAAAAGAATGATACCTACTTTTCACCAGCACTACATGTGCACACGAACATTCCCGAGGAAACTCGAAGTTCCACTTTCCACTGGTCAAATCAAGCACCATACTTTGTAACTGTGCCAAACAACTGGGGTGTATAAAGACAATCACTACATTTCATTAGACATCGTTGTATTATTATCGAAAATTGTGCAATGTAAGCTATGCATTATTTACTATATGACTTAAATAATTACATTTAATGATAAATTGCTGTTTTTTTTAATTATAAATTGTGCACTGTAAGCTATATATTGTTGAATATAAGCTAAGGGATATGCTTCAATATAAAGCTAGCCTTATCTATGTAAATCTAAGCTCTAATGACAGGTGACAGGCTACTTATGTATATTTTTTATTTGTCAAAGAAACACTCTTTACCTTCTATAGTTAAAGAATAAATTACATAAAATTACCTAAATTTATGATTCAAATATAAGAATGATAATGGTGGCTCTACGTGGTGGCACTGTTTCAATTAACACCAAAATAAATAGTTTAATTTATTATAATCTAAAAACAAAAATGAAGTAAAAGGAAAGAAGAACTTTCTAATAAGCAACCTTAGCTTGTTCTCTTTTATTTGTACCAAGAAACAAAACTAAAGACATATAGCTTACACACACCATTATAAAATTACTGTAAACATACTTTGTGACTTCGAACTGTTAGCTGACAATATTAATGCCAAAAACGCACACAATATATTTTCTTGTTAAATTACCTCTTTAGTCTTTATTCTTAATGTTTGTTTCCATTAAAAGACACAAAATTCAAAGAGATTTATAACTAGTTTGTTGATCTTTCCAAACTAATCGTCGCCAAAGAGACTTACAAACATGAGCTATATTGTTACAAATTAAATATGCAAATGCAACCACAGTAAGTCAGTTATTTTGACACTGCTTTGCTCACTGATGTGAGAGCGTGATGGTAGGTGTATACAACTGATCATTTTCCCTGAAAATAAGAAGTACGGCGAAAGAAGTCCCGCCTTGATCCAATAAGTACTTTTTAAGTCATCTGGCAAATATGCCAGACAGAATATAGTTTAATTTTATGTATAGATATTTAAAGTTAAAAATTACACCTGTAATTATAGTAATTGTAAATCAAATTGTTTGGGCCATGGTCATAATGCAGTAATTTAAATAGTAAACATCATAATATACTCGAATTTAATTTTCCATTGCTCATTCAATATTAAATAGTTATTTTATCTAATTTTAAAGAACGGAGCAAGTATTAATTTCAATAAAACCTTCATGTAAACAACCATTCAGCTCCCTTTAAGAGGAATTACAAAAATATATAAAATACAAATAATTTAACTAAAGTTAAATGGTACAAGCAAACTAGAATAGGACACTACCTAATCTGATTTTGATATCTAATAGAGACGAACAAAAAACTAACATTTCTGTTATCTTTTAAAGATACTTCACGTTATTGTATAAGATGAGACGGACATTTCTGAAAGCATTCCAACTGCAGTGGCTAAAGTTTCTTTAAGAGTACAAAAGTAAAAATCAATGTATGTGTTAGTGAACTAAAGGTGTTTTTTTAAATCCATATTAAGTATAATAATTTAAATAAAACAAGAAAAAGGTAAAGTGACCGAATATTGTCCCCTACTTGTTTTTTGCTTATTTCTTATAAACGGATGATGAAAATTATCTGAAAATTCAATTGTGAATACTACAGTAATCCATCTTAACAATGGTGCAAACAAACTATATTATTTTAAATGTGCTATCTCTCGATATGAATAGATATAAAAAGTATATGCTATATGCTATTATTTGCACAAAGGCTTTTCAGAACGTTGCCTGGAAAATAATTAAATTCTTCCTTATGTATGAAAACTTTTGAATCAACCTGTATATTATAACATCCCATAAAACATCGAGTGGCCTATTAAACTAAATCTGGTCAAGGTTAAGAATATTTGAGAAGTCTTCTGTTGTCTGCTAGTCGTTCTAATCTCTAGATTCGCATTGTATTATGTATACTTTAAATTAAATATAAAATTCAGAATATTAGAGATGGTTTTCCATTTATAATTTTACCATCCACTATAATCATCACTACTTAGATTAAGTCGTTGATTAAGCTTTAGTTTAAGGTAAAATAGTAGATCTATTATGAAATCAATCTCCCATAAATAAATGGTAGCATGATTGGAATGCAATATTGTATCTAGGTCAATCATGAATGTTAACGCCCATTTATTAATGTTAACTTAACTTTAAGTGCAAAAAGATCCTCAAAATATAATTATAAAGTTGATTTATAAAATTAAAAAGCTAAATTAATAAAACATGATATTGTTTATAAAACAACTTAGTGATATATCTTCTTAACCTTTACAATAATAAATTGTTCCAAAGAAAAAATTATGTGTTTATTTAAAAAAAATATTTTTTATATTTTCTTTGAAATATTGTTTAAAAAACAATTCATTTTAAACAAAATACTATTTCAATCAGTTAGGAAAATATTCAAGTGTTGATGAAACGCCACCAAAGGTTTTCTATAGGTTCCAAAATTTGTGTCATCGTTGAGTGTATTTTTGTGAGTTGACGTATTGTTGAATTGACGCACGAACCGAGCCTCTCAACCAAATCAATTTTGTGGATCTTGGTGGAAGCTATCGTTGGGGAGGACGGGGGTGCAGAAGAGGGTCGCGGGTTGCAAACTACCTCCTGGACTCGGGCAAAAAAGAAATCAAGAGAAAGAAGGAGGAGAAAAAAGCTAAGAAGAAAAGGAGGATAAAAAAACCCCAGAAGAGTGAGAACATTTGTGCGTGTGTGTGTGTGTGTGTGTGTGTATGTGTGTGTAGTAACCATAGAAGCTGCTTTGGTTGTAAAAGCGTTACCATGGTGACGAAACGTGAAAGTAAAGACCCCCAGTACAGAAGTCAAAATCGGGCATACGTTCTGGATCTTCGTTGTTTGATAGGCTATGGTAAAATATGATTTTATCTTGGTAAAACTTTCCCAATATGACTGACTTTATCTCCGTATTTTGAGTCATAGGCACTTAATTTTTTCACGGATGTGTATGCATAATACCCGTTTAACTTGATAACCCAAAATATCTTCGAGGTTTTAGTTATACCAAAAAAGTTGTATAAGGGGTAATTTGCTTGTTTTATAGAGGCGAATAGGACTATTATAAAAATGATCAAAACAGGTTTTAAATATCATATTTCTCCACATTTAAAATTATTATTATTATTATTATTATTATTATTAGCACCGAGTCTTACTACCCGTTCGGGTTATACGCACTTACGCTAATGTGTAATGGTAGGGTGATTGTGAGATGAAATGGAGGACCTACAATTTAACTTGGAATCCGAACCACGGTGGAGGCCTGGCATTCCCCACATTCACAAGATATCTTGTCAGAGGTGAAGGAAGTGTTTGGTAATCAGATAAATCTTTGCCACGACCGAGGATTGACCCCCAGCCACCAGCATAGAAGTCTGACACCTTACCCCTAGACCGCCAGGTCACCGATAGGTAAATAAAGTTTAATGGGGTACTTAAATATATGGAGCACTAAACAGGCTCTTGGCTATAAAAACGAAAACATAGACTTTAGATAAAACCAAGTTTCCCCCAACTAAAAAAAATTTCAGAACCTTTAAATCAATGATCTCAGTCCAAGTTTTTTTTTTTCAACAAGAATCAGTGTGACTGAAATTGGTCCAAGCTGTACCAGAATAAGTCAATACAAACCCGAAAGCTAACTTAGCACACGACACATGACCACAGAATAACTTTATTTAACGTGGGAAAGTGTATCTTATAACCGCTCTCTGTACCTTTGGTAGTCTTGTGCCACTGCATTGTGCTGCTTTGGAGTTCACAGCAGTAACGAATTTATATTTAGCACCGCGTCTCACTACCCATTCGGTTTATACGCTTTAAGTACTAATTACGCTAATGGATTAGGAATTGGGAAGGTTGAATTAGAGGAAGTGAACCCGCATTCGCGTGGAGGGAGAGTGGAAAACCATTTAGGAAAAACCACCCCCAGTTCAACCGACCGAGATTCGAACCTCGATCTCCCCGTCCTCAGCAGTTGAGCTCAACACGACAAGCGCGTTAGCCAACTACGCCACCGAGGCGGGTTGTAGTAACGAATTTGATGGAAGCGTTTGTAGCTTAGCTATTAAGATAAACAATCTTCTAGTGCGTACTAAAACATTAATTTTGTTAGTGAGTGTACTGTATTTATAATATTAAGTAACCTGCTTTGGTGACAACATGGTCTAAGGCGTCACTCTCGTGTTAGTCTAGATTGCAGATAACAGAGTGATCAGTTTTCGAATACCTGTCAGGTGTACTGAGGTTGGGTTTACTTAAATGGTTTCCCAATCTCCCTCCATGCAAATGTGGGTACACTTCTTCTAAATTCTACCTCCCTCACCCCAGCTTCTTAGCATAATTAGTACATAATATGAATATAGCCTGAATAATTAATAGAACGGGTGCTAAAAAAATAGATAAACACATATTAAGTGTATTTGTGATTAACTTTTTTTTTAAATATGAACTTATAAATTACCAATGATCCCTTAACCAATGCAAGTTAGGTTGAATTTTAACAAGTGTGGATTAACTATTAATCACATTCAGTATACATTTATTATCTATTAAGAAGTGAGTAATTAAAAAATTAATATTAAAAGTGATTTATATGAAGGAAAATGTCACATATATTTTTTTTAAATAACAAAACAATAATATGTTAGACTTTTACAAACACATGGGTTATCAACCCTATAGCTACTTTTTATATCATTAGTTACCATTGACCTACTTCAGTGGTCGCGTGGTCTAACGCGTTACTCTCGTGTTGGACTAGACTGCCGAAGCCAGGGATATTGGGGCTCGATCCCGGTAGGGTGCACTGAGCGTATTTTGTCTTAAAAGGTCTTCACCCTCCCTCCCTCTAATTGCGGGCGCATTTTCTCTATTTAATCCATCTTAATCACTAATCCATTAGTGTAATTATAGTACATTGGCGTAAAACCCGAACGGGTAGTAAGACGCAGTGCTAAAAATATTTGTGGGCTCCATGGAGGTTCTTATTGCCAGTACTATTATTATTATTATTATTATTAGCACCTCGTCTTACTACCCGTTCGGGCTATACGCACTTACGCTAATGTGTAATGGTAGGGTGATTGTGAGATGAAATGGAGGACCTACAGTTTAACGTGGAATCCGAACCACGGTGGAGGCCTGGCATTCCCCACATTCACAAGATGTCTTGTCAGAGGTGAAGGAAGGGTTTGGTAATCAGATAAATCTGTGCCGGGACCGAGGATTGAACCC
>CABEEJ010001046.1:41724-62772 GCA_901482245.1 Timema douglasi | reverse complement strand
GGCCGGGGTTCAATCCTCGGTCCCGGCATAGATTTATCTGATTACCAAACCCTTCCTTCACCTCTGACAAGACATCTTGTGAATGTGGGGAATGCCAGGTCTCCACCGTGGTTCGGATTCCACGTTAAACTGTAGGTCCTTCATTTCATCTCACAATCACCCTACCATTACACATTAGCATAAGTGCGTATAACCCGAACGGGTAGTAAGGCGCGGTGCTAATGATAATAATAATACACTTAGACCTTCACTCACCAACCTCGGTGCTCTTGGGGTAAAGGGCTTGCTTGATGTTCGTTGGTTCAAACCCAACCGAGAATAAAGGATTTTTATTGAGTGATAAGAATTCGTAAAGCAAATTATTTTGAAAGATAAGTAAGACCGCCAATTCCATGTCACTTGTGATATGTAAAATAATCCTGAAAGGTATGTGAAAATATATTTCCTTAAACATTGTTAGGTTCTTTCACACCCATTCATATAAATTATTATTATTATTATTAGCACCGCGTCTTACTACCCGTTCGGGTTATACGCACTTACGCTAATGTGCAATGGTAGGGTGATTGTGAGATGAAATGAAGGACCTACAGCTTAACGTGGAATCCGAACCACAGTGGAGGCCTGGCACTCCCCACATTCACAAGATGTCTTGTCAGAGGAGAAGGAATGGTTTGGTAATCAGATAAATCTTTGCCGGGACCTGGGATTGAACCCCGGCCGCAAGCATAGAAGTCTGACACCTTACCCCTAGACCGCCAGGTCACCCCATTCATATAAATTCAGTGTGGAAGGAAACTGGGAACCATCCCACTCCCTGAAAGTCCCTAGTATATGGAATGTCTGCCAAATGGTGCAGGCAGAACTAACCAACCAAAGAGCTGAGGGCATAACCGACGCCGTGGCGCCGGCTGGTTAGAAATAACATCAAACCAACATTCGGGCTGTTGACTTAAGTAGAAGAATTTCATTATCTGTCACAATTTCTTGTGCACAATGAACAATGACCTACATTTTTTGCACCTTGATTATTATATAGGTTTGAAGTTTTTTTCTGAGTGTCACCTGTTTGATTTTTGCAAGAATTTAAATGTTAATGGCTCAGGGCTAGAAGCCCTTGTAGATGTGCTGAGGGTGGATTTACATTTTGTTTCCCACCCTTCCATCATGAAAATGTGGTAGACTTACTCTAAAACTCTACTTATATACTTGAACCACTTATGTAACTATTATATTATATATTATTATTATTAGCACCGCGTCTTACTACCCGTTAGGGTTATACGCCCTTACGCTAATGTGTAATGGTAGGGTGATTGGGATATGAAATGGAGGACTCTACAGTTTAACGTGGAATCCGAACCACGGTGGAGGCCTGGCATTCCCCACATTCGCAAAATGTCTTGTCAGAGGTGAAGGAAGGGTTTGGTAATCAGGTAAATCGGTTCCGGGACCGAGGATTGAACCCCAGACCCCAGCAAAGAAGTCTGACACCCTACCCCTAGACCACCAGGTCACCGGTTATTATATTAGAACACCCATACTTATAGTAGGAAACCGTTAAAAAACATTTTACAAAAAAGTGATGCAAAGTGCGTTAAGAAAGTGTCGTTTACAAAAGATTTTTAGAATATTCATGTGAGGGCAAAAAATGAGAGCTTAAAATGACCATCCCAAAGGGAAAATGGTAGTTAAGAATATAATATTTTCGTACAAATAGTATATTATGATGAGGGCCGTAGGAATATTTTTACAAGCTCCATGTCGAGTTAATCCTATGGATTCTCACACATACATTTATAGAACAAAATAAATACATTAAAACTTGAATAAAATGTACATTACATGTATTGCATGGAAATAATAGGAAAAACAATTTAGTGAAAATAATATTTCTGTACCATAACTTGGGATTCCAACACTTACATCTCTTTTATCACCAAACCAGATGTTATGAGGTCGACTCCATTTCTCACATATCCACCAGTTCTGATTTAGTGAGTGCTATTCAAAGCATGGTCTAACAAATTACGGTTTTATTGAGGTTAAATTGTTCTACTTCACTCAACAGCATGAAGATTAGATTGATGTGTTTCATCCGGAGCTGGGCATGCACTTAGCTGTACGGTATGTCAAGGTTGCCTGCACCATCTGGTAGAAAACCCATGTACATTACAAGGGGAGTTCAGGTAGGGTGGTGGCTATCCGTGGCCGCTCTACTAACTTCATCTTCAAAGGAATTTGATACACGTATTTTTATCGCTAAAAAAAACTCCGTTTAACTCAAAATGGTTTGAACCCACAAATGTATCGGGTCCTGAGGTGAGCACATTAACCGAAGACCACTGAGGTCGTCTCCAGTTTAAAGTATGAGAGTGTTATTTACAAGTCATTGTTCATAAAAACTGTGTCAAGTATATTGCAGTAAGATAGTTTATCTATAACACCGTTGTACTACAAATGTTCATGAAGAATTTAAAAAATATGTTATTCATAACAATGTAACACAACGACTGTATTAAGATTAATGCAATAGTCTAGTGCTATTTACAGCAGATCTACTCCAAACTTGTTACGAAGTGGAAAGCAGTATAATTTTATTAACATCACTATAACATAACTACTATGCCAGGACTAGTGCAGTTGACTAGTAATAGTTCTTATACAGTCTGACTGCAAATATAAGATGAAGATGTAAGTAATATTTATTATATAAATATTTGTAGCTGTTACAAAATAACTATGAATTTAAAACTGCAATAAGAGTGCTATTTAAAAACCTTCTTATTCAACAATTTCAATATAAAATGTACAGAAGATAAATACTTATATTAACAAATCATTGTTTTACCAATAATGCTTTTATGAAAATGGCAGTAAGTCAGTGATACTCACATATTATTTCACATAAACTAAACTGTATATTAAAATATATAAATGCACGCGGACTATTTTTACCAGACCTTCCATGTTCTGATTTTGATCGGCACAATACCTGTCATGAATATTCCCGATACACCTCTGTTAGTTATTTGTAAGCGCTAGCGTATATTGTCTTGTATTCAAGCTCCAGGTAGTTACGTATCCTAACAACGTTTTATGATAAGGTTATTGTTATTTTTATTCTTCTTTATCACCGCGTCTTACTTTCTGTTCAGGTTGTACAAATCTTATGATAATTTCTCTAATGGGGATGGGATGAGGAAGGAATTACTTTAGAGGTAATCTACCCGAATTTTAGTATATGGAAAGTGGGAAGCCATTTTGGAAGACCACCCTTATTAGACCTGGCTGGGACACGAACTCCGATCTCCTCATCTTCAGCAGGCAATTCTAACACGAGAGCGACGCCTTAAACCAATAGGGCATTGAGGTGGGTTAGGTGAATTTCATGTTATATTAAATTAATTTAATGGATTTTTAGCATGCTTAATTGTGGTTAATTACTATGAATCACTATGGATTTGATATATCTTATGATGAAAACCGTTTTGGTGTGTCTACTCCACATCAATTTCCCATGACTGCAAAAAAAGCGAGTCAGAGTGCTTAGTACACCTCCGTACCTATTGACTGCCAAAAAACGATTGTACTTATCGGCCCTGCTTCGCGGGACTCGATTCCAATCCTACGGGTCTCTAGGAAGGCTCCAGCATTTAAATTAAGTTATCCTTGTACGATTTGTCTTTTCCAACGAATCGTGTCCAGGGGTACACTTTAATTTAAGCGATTAGCCTAACCCGGTGGATGAGATGAGTCTTAATTGAATACAGTTCTTTCACAAAGTTTGATTCTTGTAGGCAAGGTGCCATAAACAATTACTAACAGTACATATATATATATACATATATACATACATACATATATATATACATATATACATACATACATATATATGTATGTATGTATATATGTATTTATACACATATACAGATATATATGTATGTATATATGTATATATACACATATATATGTATGTATATATGTATATGTGTATATATGTGTATATATACATATATATGTATATATGTGTATATACATATATATGTATATATGTGTATATACATATATGTGTATATATACATATATATATCAATATATTGTATCACTGGTCGGCATTTATAATTGTCCTGTGTTGTGAAAGAAGAGAAAATGAGGGCTGACGCATCTTATATTGGGGATGCTATTAAAGCATTATATTATATAACACGTTTAAAATATAAGTAACGCGCATCGACGGGTATGAGTACTAAACGTCAAGTTCGTCTAGTCTGGTTTGTGAGGGACTGAGACTTTTTGAGGTTCAAATTCTGACCTGACGTACTGAGGATTTACGTCCTTACCTCTAAACCAACACGGTTATACTTCGTCTAATTTTATACTCTCGTATTCTCTATCGCTTTACCGTAATTATAATGCTTAGAGCCAAGACCGGTAGTAGGTGACACTAGAAATAACACTAAGAGATTGGGTTATAACTTTATCCCATTTGAATATAGTCTAGGTGACCTGGCGGTCTAGGGGTAAGGTGTCAGACTTCTATGCTGGCGGCCGGGGTTCGATCCTCGGTCCAGGCATAGATTTATCTGATTACCAAACCCTTCCTTCACCTCTGACAAGACATCTTGTGAACGTGGGGAATACCAGGCCTCCACCGTGGTTCGGNGGAATGCCAGGCCTCCACCGTGGTTCGGATTCCACGTTAAACTGTAGGTCCTCCATTTCATCTCACAATCACCCTACCATTACACATTAGCGTAAGTGCGTATAACCCGAACGGGTAGTAAAACGCGGTGCTAATAGTAATAATAATATAGTCTACACATCACACCCTAGCTCAGCCATAAGCGGGTCTGTCAACTAAGCTTAGGCTCCCGGGTTTGATCACCAGCATGGCCAAAAGATTTATCATTTGTGAAATGTGCGATTACCCTCACAGTGATAAATTAACGACTGGCGACTGGATGTTATGATTGTCCTAATCTCAAGTCAGAATATAAGGCATATTAAGCTACGACAAGCTTAACAAGCCGGTAGTGGAAAATATATGGCTTGAATAAAAAAAACTGACCCAGGTCATAGGATGGAAATTAAAGTTTACACATATGTTCTGACCAAGTTGACAAACTATATTTTTATTTTATATACATTTAGTTAAAAGTAGTTTAAAGCAGACGAGCGAAAGCTATAGTCTAAATAATTGGTAAACGCATTATATTTTTGAGAAAAATCGCAAAGTAGACTACAGTTCAATTGACAAACATTGCTCAAGGTCAGTATGTAAAATGTTCCTAGAGCACTTGAGGGGTAGAATTTGAAGAGCCGGATAGGGGTGAGTCCTATAGGGAGGTCACGTTAGTCGTGAAGGTGATCAAGCGTGAGTAATTATTTTTCACGTGTTGTTTCTGAGGGTTAAACAACTTCCTAAAGGGGTTGATAGAACAGGGTGGTAAGGGGAGGGAGAGTGTTAAAGGCGGTAAGGGAACGGTTCCAGGACGTATAAGGGTGGAGGGAGGCATAACATAGTTAGGGGAGTGACGTAAGGGTGGATGTTGGAAGGGGGAGGGATAGGGAATCAACTCTTCCGGTTTAATCTCCTGTTTTAGCCCCTCTTACTCACTCTCACCCAAAACTTAATTTCCTTTTCTAAAACGTTTCCATCTGCTAAAAAACATAACTTTTTTTTATTAGGTCTAGATGATAGAGGAATAGAGCACATTTTATTAAAAGTTGTGGAGAGAGTTACTATTAATTACTTTATAAATTGTTTCAATAATATATCAGTTTAAATTAAATATCGATCTGTATTACATTCATCGAAACTAAATTTAAATCAAATAAATATAAATAAATATTTTCTTATATTTTTTCAAGTATACATATTTATGATGTTATCAACACTTAAAAAACATATTTTATTCATATCTATGATAAAAATATTCATTGAATATTTGAGCATCATAATATAAATATTATTAACTATACGAAAATTCTTTATTAAATGAAATAAAAAAATACTTCTATATTCGAGTGATATAGTTCCAAAACCATAATAATGAAGAATTATGTATATTATTATTATTAGCACCGCGTCTTACTACCCGTTCGGGTTATACACACTTACGCTAATGTATAATGGAAGGGTGATTGTGAGATGAAATGAAGGACCTACAGCTTAACGTGGAATCCGAACCACGGTGGAGGCCTGGCATTCCCCACATTCACAAGGTGTCTTGTCAGAGGTGAAGGAAGGGTTTGGTAATCAGATAAATCTATGCCGGGACCGAGGATTGAACCCCGGCCGCCAGCATATAAGTCTGACACCTTACCCCTAGACCACCAGGTCACCAATTATGTATAAAATAATATTCATATCTATAGTTATCATCAAGATAAAACATTTTAACTTAACTCATAGGTTTGCATTTATTAAATTTAGATTTTTCCATAAAAATGTTCTTAGGTTCCTATTAATTATAATGTTTTTAAATCCTTAAGAGGATTTGTGCTTTGTAGTTAAAATGATCAAACACTATTTTATTAAAAGCAAAAATTTTATTTGAATGCTTTTTATTTGTGTGCTAAACATAGCTAAAATTATATTTTTTAAATGTCTGGGTCCAAAGGCCTTTTATGAATAGTACCTTAAACAAGAATATTAATTCAAACTCATTTGTGGTCTTTCAAATATTCATAATGTATTATATTACTTAATGAATTCTCATTTAATGGGTTAATATTATACCAAAGTGTAGAATCTAGTATAGTTACAACATACGGCACACTTCAACCCATAAAAATGGAACTAGATTACTATGCTTTGCGTGTTTGAAACATATTTTTGATACCAATTAAACATTTAAAAACGTTCATAAATATGTTTAAGTATTTTTTATGTTCAAATTTAGGTTTTAATTTTTCACAACTTAAAATCTAAATTTTCTTGTAAATTTTTGATTTATGAAAACAGTCCTTTTTTTTAATTGCTCTACAGATATATAATTTTAAGTTAAACATATTATATTGAAATTGAACGTAACTTAACTCAATTTAGGATCCTGGTTACTTATTTCTATTATTATTACATTTTCTATAATTAGTCTATTATTATTTACTACATATTCTAATGGAAGAAGGAAAAATGAATATAAAATTTTTTTTACAGTTTTTCCTTGAAGTGAATATTGAAAAACAAACCTTTAAGAAACCGACCTCTGATAATCTCGGATTGGATTAAAACCCAAGTTACAAACTCTCGGACTAGGGTCAGGTATGTCAATAAAAAACACAATGTTGCGCCAGTTTATTTATTTATTTGTAGGTCCGTGTCTTAGTATCTGTTCGGATTATCCGCTTATGTAAGCCCTATTAATTACTCTAAATGTGTTGGGGATGAGGAAGGTGTTATTTAGAGGAAGTGTTCCCACATTTGTGTTGAGGGAGAGTGGAGATCCATTTAGGAAGAACTACTCTCAGTACACCAGACAGGAATCGAAATCAGATCTCCCCATCATCGGTAGACTAGTCTATTGAGTATATTGAGGGAGTAACGCCTTATACCATATGGCCACTCAAGCAGGTGCAATTTTTATTGGAGTTGTCTTATCTCTTTTATTATTTTAAAATTTAATGAATTTAGGAAGGGGGCAGAAAAGTCGTTGACAATTACTAAAGTGAACTTAAAATTATTTAAACTATATTATCGATGATATATAGAAAGAAAAAAACCAATGCATTTTGGCAACTAAAGATGAAAATTTTTCGGAAAATTTTTCATATCGTTAAATACCAGATGATGAAGATGAATTTGCTAAGAATTTTAGTGTACTATTGAAGTATTAATATGTTTGGTCAGAAGCAGACCTGGCGTTAGTGATAAATTTAACCACCGAGTGCTGTATTTGTTATATTATTATTATTATTATTATTATTATTATTAGCACCGCGTCTTACTACCCGTTCGGGTTATACGCACTTACGTTAATGTGTAATTTACGTTAATGTGTAATGGTAGGGTGATTGTGAGATGAAATGGAGGACCTACAGTTTAACGTGGAATCTGAACCACGGTGGAGGCCAGGTATTCCTCACATTCACAAGATGTCTTGTCAGAGGGGAAGGAAAGGTTTGGTAATCAGATAAATCTTTGCCGGGACCGAGGATTGAACCCCGGACCCCCAGCACAGAAGTCCGACACCTTACCCTTATACCGCCAGGCCACCCTAATTGTTATGTTAATCCAAGTATAAAACTGTAATTACTGTTATTAGTTTTTTGAAACTCAAATCATTTTTTTTATTCAGAACAATTTTCTTTAGAACAAAGCTTTACTAACCGTTCGTTTATAGGCTGAGTAAAATTATTGAAAGCGTTCTTAAACAGAAAATTTTCAGTCACACATTCCTACCTGCAACATAATTAACACTGTCCAAATTAAACTAAGACAAGAAGAATGGACCCGGTCATTTTGACCGGTATGCTTACTTTAAAATACAGTAAGTCATACATTATTTTTTGGATGTATTTATATTTGATGAGTTATAAACAAATGTTCTGACCAAGGGTCCTCTAAATAATCAGAACTTTAGTGCCTTTTTATATAAAATTAACAGCACCCTTTATCTAGAAGGATGATGATCGGCCAATTAGACCGATAACACTTATTGTTTTTACGTCTCAAAACTCATCCCTATGTTTTTTTAACAATTTATTTCTGGAATCGTAGTTTATTGCAAACCCCGCCATTCATTTGTATTCACTGCTTCCTAAACTTAGCTTATTTTTCAATTTTCAACCAATATTTTAGAAATATCCTAAACAAGATATAAAATACCTTACAGATTGAGGGATGTAGGCTTAAAATACATCAAAGAACCAGTGCGTGCATTGCAAAAATATTATGTATGGGATGACCCAATTACAGGAGATGCGCTTTATACTCACGCTAAATGCTTTGACAGAAATGATGAATTCGTATGGACTCATAAAATTGATAACGAATTTTCTCGTGACAAGTAGTATTTAGGTATGTTATGCTAGGGGATAGGCCTGTCCCCGACGGGCACAATTTCAGATTCCACACAAATCTGGCTTTTGTTGTTAATATTTTTGGAGATCCCATGTGTTTAGAAGTAATTTGTTATACAAACCATGCAGGGCCTACAACGGGGAAACAACTTCCCGGATACTAATTTTCATACAAATTGGAATCAATCTATGCGTCACATCCACCATATTAGATCCACAAAGATTTTTTCAAACTTCGAATATATTTAATTAAGATGACATGCTGGCGTCCATACTAAATCTCAACCTTTTTTTGGTATTAGTAAGTTTGAGATAGAACCCTTGAAGCACATACAATGCATGGATTTTATACACGTATATGTTGTGGGCATACGTATTATATGTCACGTTCATATTTGCCTACAATGCTGATGTAAGTGTGTTCATCTTGGTCAGATGTTAATTTACTAAATGATTTCACCCTTTGACTCACGGAAATGAGTGCATATTTCATAAATTTATAATGGATTACTTCATTTTTGATAGATTGAAAGCTTTCATTTAATAAAAATAAAAGGTAAAAACATTTACTGTATTGTAAAAATAGTTTAGTTTGAAAAATAATATTTTAAAGCTGTGCACAGACTAGTAATGACAACATTTTGTCAAGATAAAGCAGCACTATCGTTTTGGTCCGGCTCAGTAAGAACCGGATAAAGGGTGAAAGAGATAATTAGTATACTTTTTTTTTATCTTTCTCACCTAACTTCTGAGACTATAGCCTATTATTGTCAGTTCAGAGTAGAAAATAAAAGTTAGGGAGGGTGCAGTAAGATTTAAACGGGGACTGGTTACAGGAAGTTTTAGAGGTTAATGCTGAAGGAAGATAGACAGTTCTTATAGCCCTGGCAAGCTAGGGAAACCTAAGGAAATATATAATGTTGATGCTAGTGTGAGCAGTGGCGGCTCGTGGCTAAAATTAGTGGGGGTGCTGCTCAATAAAATGTTTAGCCTTTGTTTTAAAATTGTGAAAAAGGAAAAAAAAACATGTATATAAAGAAAATTTATTCAGGAACTTTATAGAATCTTAACAAAAAAAAAACATTGGTGACTTACTTTAACTTAAATTATTACAGTTCAAGCTTGATATATTCATTTAAAAATGAAATCCATTCTTCTTGTTTTACGTTGCGCAAACAGTTCAATAATTTTCCCCGTGATCTCTGGATGACAATTGAGGAAATTTTACTCCTTTGAAAATACTGCAAGTGCATTTAGTCTTTCCGAATTCATAGTGCTTCTTAAAACAGCTTTTATTCTTTTCAGTGTTGAAAAGCAGCGCTCTGCCTCTGATGTAGTCATGGGAATTGTCAAGAGAATTTTTATCAGTCTCGTAATTTCATTAAAAACATCATCTAAATTATTTTCCAAGATAAATTTTAGCAGCTCAATTTTCAAAATTCATGAATATCAGTCCTACAATATAATACCTTTAGTTCAGTTTCAAGCTTTTCTTTGACAATAATGGGATAAGCTTCAGTGGTCAGTACTATATATTTTGTGGGATGTTCATTCCTAAATCTAGTGAAGCAATTCTTGTTGAACAATTTAGTAGCTACTAAGTGTTTAGTGGAAGAATATATGTCGATTATATCAACACATATATAATCACACACTTCCTTAGCTTCTGCCATGAATGTCTTTGAAGGATTCTCACACACACGCTGAGTAAAAAAAAACTTCCTTCCACCATTACGGCAGAGCCGGCACTGTGGGAGCAACAGTGCTCTCTATACCTGCCAATCCCGCCTTCCTTCCCGCCCCCTTCCTATGTGCGCATGCGCACAGCAGTCAAACACCATGTCGCTGGCACTGTAAAGTGCACAGTTCCATACAAAGATTTTTGTATTTTTTTCATAAACTGGGGGATGGCTACTGAAGTACTGGCATTAAGCTTAAGGAATATATTTTGTACTACAAAAATAAAAAAAGAGTTAAAGAAAAAAGGACTAATCATACTAAATGTTATCGATAATATCAAGTGGAAATAGAGGGTGCTGAAGTTCCGCAGTGACTATACACGAACCACCGCTGAGTGTGAGATCCAATTTATAATGTTGTTTATAAGAAGGTTTTATATTTATCAACTCTACAGAATATGTGGATTGATAAATACAATAAATTAAGAAATACATTTTAATCAAAGGAACTTTTTTTAATATGAAATTTTAATATATGTGATTAAATAAGTATAATGCCCTTGATATTTTTCGATAAAATGGTATTTAACTTAAGAATGATTGGCATTAATGCTAAACTTTAAATATACTATAAGTATTATTACTATCATCGTAGTTTTATTTGTAAACGAAATTAGATACAGGTTCATATTCTTTGCACTAGCACCATACAAACTGGTTGAAAATCTGTACAAAAATATTTGGAGGACTAAGTGGGACAAGAGGCAGAATTAACTTGGACCAACTAGTCTCTAAGCTAATTCATAAGAGGACAAAGTGATCTACAACCAATTTGTTGACAAATTGTAAATAAATATTTGAAAGGATAGGTGGGTCTATCATAGTTATGGGTCCTACTTGGTGTCGGCCACTTTGTCTACGTTGCGCCTGCGTGTCGATCACTTGTCTATCTATCATTTTGTCCTCCCATGTCGACCAGTTTATTGTTGATCGGTTTGCCTACACCTGTTTGCACTAATGATTTTGGACACCGAACCGAGAGCTTATAAATTTTTAAAGGTCGCAAACCTTCATGGTAAAATATAAGTTTATACAATATATAATTTTATCCTTCTCTTTTCAAACAAATTTTTATCCATTTTTAGCTTAATTACTAATCATTTCTCGTTAATATTCTACTCCACATTAGGTAAATAATAACACTTTTTTTTTGTATGAAATAAAAGTAGGTTTAAGCCATCGATGATATTCATAATATAGTCTACAGAAGAGACGCAAGAACAAAAAAGTGTCAAGTAGTGCCGAAAAGTTACGTTCTATATTGATAAAATAGGTTAAATGTTTAAAAATTTGAAAGTCATTATTTGTTTTACAGTTAAATAATAAGCAGAAATATACATATCAATTCATCAATATCCCTCATAAGCAGCTATAACAATATACCATCTCCTGGCTAAATATTCCCACATTTAATTACATCAATGGAGTTGGTATGAGTTAAAGGGAGTTTTAGAGGAAGTATACAAGCATTTCGGTTGAAGGAAAGTTGAATCTATCAGTAAAAGGCACATTCGATAGGACTACATCCTGCTTGTCTTTATACAGCAACCTCCTCATCTACAGTAAATAAGAATATGTGACTTTGACGTTTAATCTGCGTGGCCACCAACGCCTGCTTTATTCTGGTATTTAAGACAGATGTTCATCCTAATCGAGAATTCATTTATACATTTAAGAAAAGGCTTTTATCACCTCTTAAAGTTGATGATCTTGTTTTAGGACGCTTAATATTTTAACACGCATTGGCTGGCACAAATACTATATGCAAGGTTCAGGTTTTCCTACTTTTCGTATTCATCTTGGTAATGGTGTTTATATTCTAATTTATTTACAACATTGACAAAGGCAAATACGTGTACATTTCCTCTATATTCTACCTTAATCTTATTTACCCCAAAAGCTGAGCTAGAATATGTACAAGGAGATGTGAAGAACAAATATTTGTATAATATTTTACTTTACAACCAGTCAAGCTCTCCACCTACATAAACTAGTCCCCAAATTAAGGATAATCCACATGGATGATCGATTAGAGAGGTTGACAACCAGATTTAAATTAAGTGACTTTGGTTTGATTCAGGATAGTTCAAAAAAAGATTTGTTTTATTTATACAGGGGCTAATCCTGTCGCAACTGTAAAGAGATTTGAAGGTGCTAGTTATTTTGTGTAGTAATATTCATTGGCTTAATTATTGTCTTAGTTTACAGGAACGTCAATTTATAAGTCGTTATCTAATTTATTCCACGTTTTTGGGAACAACACGAGAGAAATGATAATTGACACATTGGCTAGAAAATTAAAATGTCCATTGCATCCAGTTGGGACTAAAGGCCATGCCTCCTGAGTTAATCAAGAGTGGCAGCCACTACACAAAACCTAACCTAAAAAAAAATAAAAAAATCTCGTTCCAATTTGTCCCTATAAATAGCACACTATTTTCACTCCCTTCGCACCCTTTAGTCATATTAAAAAAAAGTAGCTGAGTTTATTAGATTATAATGGTCAACAAGTTGTTACGTAGTGTTAACCTTGTTGAAATGATGAGTTATTACATAGCAGGCACAAACAGGCAGGGACCATCATGCACTTGGGTTCTATTAGCTCATGTCGTGTACCACGTAGTCACGTGGCCATGGAAATTAGATAAGAGGCAGAAATTTATCACACTGTGAGGGAGGAACGTTTACTGAAAGAGGGAGCACTAGGGGGTTCTAGGTTCTAGGCTCCCCATCCTTGCCTCCAGAAACCCCCTCAGATCCTCCACCCTTCCTGCGTCACTGCCACAGACTAGTCCACACAATAGGACACGCAGACCTTGCTTCGATTCAATTTTAATCGGAAGAGGGTAGGAGGGCAGGGGGCACTGGAGGGTATCCTAATGTTCATGGACGGAGCCACTCACAGGTTATTTTACTATAAATAAGTCTTCTTTTTGAAAATATAAATTCACATTATAGTCTGTCAACAAAACAGAAAACAAAATATCCGCAAAGGTGGCCGAGTGATCTAAGTTCTTCCGATCAGAAGAAGGGGTACAAAATTTAAATCAACATTGGGTTCACTGTGAGTGATATTTTAATTGTGGATTTTCTATATTCCATCCAAGCTGATGCACCTAATCTAAGCTCCGATTTATTTCTTAAGTATCCCATAGATTAAGTCGTTAGTAACTCCATTTCTTGGAATAAGATTTTCAAAAATTGAGTTTGAATTTTTGGCAGCTAGTCCTTCTATTCTTGTAGTAAGAGTAATAAATTAAACCTTTGTAAAAATTGATATTATCTCATTTTAACAATATTTAATGTGTTACATAACTTTATACAATATCTTTTATCCAACCTTTATCAAAAGTAAACAAAATATATTTAGTAGTAGGCTTAACACAGTTTGAGCACCATCGTGAAACAAACTAAAAGCCATCAGCAGCTTAGATATGTGTTTTTGTAAAGATATTTAACGTAAAAAAATTTGATCTGGGACCAATTCATTTTAATATAATATCTCATCAACATTTCTCTACAGATAAGATAAATAAAACCCTTTGGTCAACGGTTTGGCCAAAACCCTGAAATTGCAGGTATAAGTTGATTGAGCCAGTCGAAAAGATTGGCACTGAGCTATCACTCCCTTCTCTGATTATAGAAATTTTGTTTCATGTGCATCATGATTTAAAAGCCATTTACGCAATTAAAATATGTATTGTACATTATTGAGATATTATTGAGGAAGCTGAAATCTTTAGGAAAAATATCTTCATTTTACTTCCAGTATTTACACTATTGAGCTAGGGTTGAGGAATGTTGAATTTACAATAGTGTAAAATTCTAATTTCACACTATTGAATTAGAGTTGAGGAAGGTGAAATTTATGGGAAATTTATATACATTCCAAACCAGATATTTACACTGCTGAGCTAGAGATGTAGAACCTGGAATTTATAGGAAATATTTCTTGATTTCATACAAATATTTACAATGTTAGGTTAGGGTGGGGTACGGTAGAATTAGTATAGTTGTATTCTCATTTTCGTGACAGGATAATGGGATTCCATTTCGAAGAAAACACTCTCAGTACATCTGAAATGTATTCGAACCACCATCTCTCCGTCATCGGAAGTCCAAGGTATTACGATAATGGAGCGGTTCTTAAAGTCCTCATAAATATCTTGATCGGTTAAAGAGGAAAGGCAAAATTAACTGAACATTTCGGTTATGCGGTAATGTTTGAGAGGACGTAGCAGTAGGACAAAAATCACTTAGCCTAAGGTAATTTGTTAAATAAATGAAATCCTTATGAACCTGACGTATTTTATTCTAAAGTCATTTGGCCAAATAATAAAATAGTTTTACCAAAAGTTAGTTGGCCAAATGTCATTTGACCACAAATTAATTTCGAATAAAAGTACGTTGCAAAGTTCACAAAAAAAACATTTGGCAAAATATCGTCCATCCTAAAAAATGGTGTTTGTGAGTGAGCTTTTCAAAAGTAATTTTGGCCCACACTTTAAATCAAAGGATATTAGGACTACTGACATGTATTAATGCAAACGACGACGGCTAGAATCAATGGTCACTGAGGTCATTAGATTCAACTTAGCTTAATTCCGAGTCACCTCCATCACTGTTCTACAGCGGAATTAAAGGGTATAGAACGAACGGGTAGTAAGACGCATTATTAAAAGAATAATTAATAAAAGAATTAATATGGGACAAAGCACTATCATCAACGGGGCACCTCGAGCTGGATGAAAGATGTGGGCCAGCATAGCATTTGATTATATACCCGAAGGATCACAAAATGATTTTATTAAAAGCTTAAAATAATTCAAATCCAACACATTTAGAAGAGCCTTTAGATGTGTTAAGATCCGCATTGGTAGTCGTATGATCTAACGTGTCACTCTCATGTTGCCCTGGATTGCTAGTGATGGGAATATCGGGGCTTGATAACCAGTTGGGGTTTATTTTTAAAGCGTTTCCCACTCTCCTTCCGTAAAAAAGTGGTTACATTTCCTCTAAAATTCTACCCTTTTATAGCTATTCTATTAGCGTAGTTAATGTATGCGTATAGCTTGAAAAGTTACAGAGACGTGGTGAAATAAATAATAAAATGGTTTGTTGAATTTATAGGCTACATTTTAAGGCCATGATCATAACTTATTATATTGAAAATGTGGTTTGAAAGGGAGTTCAATAAGTCAATGTGAAAGAAGAGTTTTACGTTGGTTTTGTCATGTTGAGAGGATGAGTGTGGACCAAGTAACGGAGCAAATATTTGTATGTAGTGTGTAGATCAAAAGGAATGAGTAGGCCATGTAAGACGTGGCTAAACGTTGTATACAAAATGTATGAAAAAGAGAAACATTAAGAGTTTTAAGAATAAAAGAGCATGGAATACTCGATGTATGGATGTCGTTGAAGCGAAGGGAGTATTTAATAATAGGGAATTGTGGAGAAAGTTAGTGAGGATATATCAAGTACTGAGTTGTTGTTTTTTTATATAAATGCACAGTTTATCGCCTACCCCGTAAGTAAAAGGTGGGATTAGATATGTATGTAGATATGTGTGAATTTTAGGAATATTTGCGAGTTAAATAATAATGTTAAAATTAATTTATTTAAACATATTTTGAAAGTAATTTGTGTTTATGTCCTATGAAAATAACAACACAGATTATAGTAGTATTAACTAAGTTTTTAAAATACTCTTACTTAACATCGCATCTTACTGCCTGTTCAGGTTATACGCTTGAAAAATACTCATAAAGAAGCCAGTGTCACACACATATATATATAAGTTATAGACATCATATACCATATATATTTATCGTTCTAATATAAACAAATAATAATTGATAATTATAAAAATAATATTCAAAGCAAATAAATGTCTATAACCTAATCTTAATTTTGTTTTTCAATTATTTCCTGAATGGTGATTTATACAAAAAATTTGGAAAAATTTAGTAATAAATGAAAGACGATTGATTATACATAACATCTTAATGTACAGTTATGTGTAGCAAATTGTTTACAATTGCCAAGATGCAGTGTTTCCACTCTGCTTCATAATTTAGCGATTAGAATGCCGGTTGCCGTTAAAATAATGTATTACTTATTATTTGTAAAACGATATGTCCATCTATAAAATAATGACCCTCATGGTGACTAAGATGGAGAAACTACAAATAATAGATCTTTTCATCTAAATACACATTTAGCCCAACAAAATTTAAGCCAAAATTTAATTCTATAATACTATATTTTAATTAACGTATACATATATAAGATTGTAGGTGTATATGTTTAAATATTATATATATACATAAATATACACATATATATGTTTAAATATATATACATATATATATATATATACATATATATATATAAACATATAATATATACATATATATATAATGATTACCACCCACACCAGTTGGTATATTTAAAAGGCATCAGTATGTCTAATTCAGTTTGCCAATGCCGGGAAGTTAGTGTTAAGATACCAACCAAGAGTATATTTATTCATTCAGTATAAACGCCTATTTAATTGAAAGGTCTATTTATAGAACTATAAGAAACAAAAAATGCTTTCACAATGTCTTGAGCAATCCTAAAACCAGATCTAATAAATCACCAATTTATAACCCATTTCAAAGACAGTACAGTCTACCTACCCTACATAAAATAGCGCACTTAGCTATACTGGTCGGATCCCATCAAAGCATACAACTTTATGTTACATTTAAGAAGATCATGTGGCAAGAGGAATGAACGTTCGCATTTATTTTTTGGTGGGGTCATTTGTTCTTCTACAGCCTTCTCCCCTCCCCCCCTCCCCCCAAAAAAACCTCCCACCCAACCCTTCAGCCTATTCACATTTACAATCCTTTAACCGAGTGAACTGGAAACGTCAAATGCACTCCCTTCTTATTCTGCGGGCTAAACTGGCCCAACGAACCAAATTGTCCCTATTGTGAAGCGGATGGTTGGACTTTGCTCCCTCACCAGAGAGTTGCACCAATTACCCGAAACCCTAAAAACAAGGAGTTAGTGCCTTCCCCGACCTCAGGATAACGGGCTGTTGCTGACAAAGGCCGTGTAATACGCGCCCTCAGGTCAGATTGTAATGGTTGTTTATGGCTTAAGCTTCCACAGATGGCAGCACCAGTAGGTGAGAAGGCAAGTTCGATATCTCGAGTGCTCACTCAGTAGGACAGGTATAGGCGTTCGTATCGGTGCCAATGACCACCTTAATGTTTTGAAAGTAGCTTGGCGTCTATATTTAATCACATTATGTGCTTCGTGGGTTTTAAAATACTGAGTGTATGTATAACGTATTAAGCCACAGTTTGAATAATATAGAAGTTTGATACTTTTCTGGAATTTAATGTACACTAAACCCAACATTTTTGGTAATACTTAGAAAAAAATGAACTAACAGCCTCTCAATGAATTAAAGTTTTTGACAATTAAATTATAATATTCATCGCTAGCTAGTTACGTCAATGTGGAAGAGAAATTTCGGCTAATGCCAACGTCTAAGCGTTCTCTAAATCTTTAGAACAGAAATATAAAGAAACTAAAATCTGTTTTGTTCCATATCGGTTAGCTGATCATGCATCTAATGTTTAAAGTTTAGATATTGATACACTACACCTATTTTTTCTTTTTCCACTTTTCTCTCTTTTCCGCTTTTACCCCTTTTAAACTTATTTAACGTTTTACCCATTTAATCTAATTTAAGCTTTTAACCTTTTTGATAATTTTTAACCTTTTTTAAAAGGATAATAGAATTTATTCTTCTTCGATTAGCCTTTATGCCTTTGTGGACTTTTTGCAGCTTTTGAAGCTGTATAATATTTATACCCTTTTGCTCTAAAATATTTATCCGTGGATAAAACGAGTACTTAATTAATGTAAAAAAGGTATAAAATTTGCTAAAATTGTAAAAAGTTAATGTAATCATAAATATCAAAAAAAGGTAGAAATGGCAAAAATGTCTAAAAAGGGTCAAACTGTCAAGCATTTCAAAATGGGCAAAAATGGCACAATTTAACAAAAATGGTAGATAGGGCAAAAAGGTATATAATAAAAATAAAACGGGTATGAAGGTTAAAAGGCTTTAAGAATTAAAAATTGTAAAATGATAAATAAAGGGCGGGGGGGGGGCATTAGTACCAAAAAGGGTGAAAGGGGAAAAAATAGGTAAAAAGAGTAAATGGTTAATAAAGTAAAAAACGTGAGCTAGGTAAAATGGGTAAAAAGGTGGCTTAACATGGTAAGATAGGTAAAATTGTTATGCTTGGTTAACTCAGTAAAAAAAAGAAGCTAAAATACTTTGATTGGATTTAACTAAAACCTTTATCAACCAATTATTTATTTTGTGACAATCTTTATTTTTAAGAGCATCAACATGACAAAGTTCAAAATACTGTGTTTAGAGAAGATACAACTTATTTTCATGAGATATGTCAGCTTTAAAAACATGGTATTATAATATTTTTATTTTAACATTGTGTATTATTCCACCTAATTTTGCGTGTCGTGTCATAATCTAACCAATAAAGAATTAACAATTATCTAAATATAGTTTAAGATCGTGTTGCTACTCTCCGCGGTTAATTTTATATACTAAAAATAAAAAAGATATTCTTATATATATTGAATATATATATATATATTTAACTTGAAATTAAATTGATCAACTATTTATCTCAAATAAGGAATTACCTGGTCAGGTTCAATATCAGTTCCAGTAGGGAGTTCCTTATCCAGATGCTTTCTCACGTCCAATAAGGAAACACCTAGTCAGGTTCAATGTCAGGTCCAATAAAGAGCAGACTAGCCAGGTGCCATCTCAGGTTCAGTAAAGAGCGGGCTAGCCAGGTGTCATTTCGGGTACAGTAAAGATCTCCCCCGAAAGGTATGAGCATAAAAAATATACACAACCAGTCTAATGAAGTGGAGATTTTGGAATTATCAGCAGCAAATATTGGCGAATGATACCAAATAGGAAATAACTAACAGATTTTTTAATTATCTTTATCCAAAGGCGTATGTCTGTACCACATTTCATTTGGGTCTGAATGATACGCAACGGCACCCTTGGAGTAAGTGGGCCTAGGGCTGTATCTATAGTTTAATGTAAAAAGGGAGGGGGTGAATTGTATAAAGTAAAAATTTAAACTATAAAGGAGCATTATGTGCCTACATAGCTATAATAAAACTTTTTTAAGCATTAGCCGAAATTTCTCAACCGCATTGACGTAACTAGCTGACGAAGTCAATTATAATTCAATTGTCAAAAACTTGAATGCATTGAGAGGTTATTGGTTCTTTTTTTTTTTTTTACGTATTGCGAAAAAAGTCTGGTTTAGTGTACCTAAATTTCTAGAAAATTATCAAATTTCTATATTATTCAGACTCTGCCTTAATGCATTTATGATATAGTGGCTATAATGTGTATAATGGCTTTAATGTGTATACCGGAAAATGAGTATAATCGGTAAAACGGTAAACGGGGTGTAAAGTTTAAAAAGGGTAAGTAAATATTTGAAAAAGTGTAAAATATATCAAAAGTGTATAGAGGGTAAGGAGGGTCGAAAGGGTTGAAAAAGTGTAAAAATGAAGGAAAAAATGTTAAAATTTTTATATTGTTTATAAAGGGTATAATGGGTAAACGGGGTAAAAGGTTTAAAATGTTAAAAGGAGTAAAAAGGTTATAGTGAGTAAACGGTGTAAAAGGGGTACATGGGATGGATAGTGTAAACAGGGTAAAATTGTTTAAAAGGGCAATAAAGAAAAAAATGTATAAAGGGTAAACAGATTTAAAAGGGTATGGTGGGTATAGTGAGTACAATGGGTAAACAGGGTGAAAAGGTGCTAAAAGGGTAAACGATTTAAAAGAGAATATTGGGTATGATAATTAAATGAGGCAAACGGGAGATAAATGGTGAAAAGTGTAACAGGGTAAAAGAGTAAAAAGGGTAAAAAAATGTATAAAAGTTAAATTGGGTAAAATAGGTAAAATGAGTGAAATGGGTTAAAAACATTAAAAACAGTTATTCTAAATGGTTTAATTCCGGCTTTAGTGTCACTTACAGGGGCTTATGTTTTTTCGCATGCTATGCCATAGCCTGCATTGCACATCTGTATGAAGTGTGCTAGTAAAACTTTCACGCGGCGTTAATCTCTCTTCATTTTTCTCACGGTAGACTAACGATGACGGGAAGATCGGGGTTCGAATCTTGGTCAGGTGTACTGAGAGGGTTTTTTT
>CABEEJ010001046.1:10209-36606 GCA_901482245.1 Timema douglasi | reverse complement strand
CTTTTTTTTTTTAGATCGTCTGCTCCGCTATCAGTGACGTCATGATAGCTTGAGGGCGATGGAGGGGGACGTCCCCTCTAGGAAGATTTCATCATTGTTGCTTCAATCGTTCATTTGGGAATTTAACTCTGTAATAATGTTTTGATAGACGCATTCGTATTTTGGATTCTGTAGCTTCAACGCGCAATTCCTCAGAAGTACAGATCACAGATCGTGATTTGCAGAATTGATGGACTCAAAATTTGGGTTTTCATGCATTTATGGGCACGTGGATGAATTGTCATGTGCATTGAGCCTGGTTTGAAGGTGAGTGGGAGGTAGGGGTTTGAATCTCGTCCGAGCTTTCTGAGGATGGTTTTTACTGCATGGCGTCCAGCAAATTCCTCCACTCAGCTACGGATATATTTTCTCTAAATTATAACTTATTGATCCTAATTCTACTAGCGTAACTAAAATTCATATATTAATGAAACAAATAGCCGAAACTATTGTTAATGCATTTTAGTGAGGATAACATCTCTTAGACATCATATTCTGAAAATTGAAAAATGACACCTGGACACGGGAATCGAACCTGGGACCTTCAGCTTAGTGCGCTAATGCTCTTACCACTGAGTTATCCAGGGTTCGTCCCGTGCCCTTGATCATTCTTCACTCTTCACTCATAGTTTAAGGCAGAGTCTTAAGATGGACGTGCGGAAGTCGTCAGTTTATAAATATGTGATCTTATATAATCACATGTTTATAAGCTGACTGACTTCCGCACGTCCATCTTAGACTCTACCTTAAGCTATGAGTGAAGAATGACCATGGGCACGGGACGAATCCTGGATAGCTCAGTAGTAAGAGCATTGGCGTAATTAGCCGAAGGTCCCGGGTTCGATTCCCGTGTCCAGGTGTCATTTTTCAATTTTCAGAATATGATAAAATTCATATAGTTTAGAAGGGTAGAAGACGTAGTTTGAATTACATAGTAATAAAAAGGGTCCACCAAAAAATGGCTAAATCTAATAATTAAATAGTCACCTACAGGGTAATTAAAATGAGTTGATCATATCTAGAGGTCCTGAGCAATTTAAGAAATGCTTTTGGTTTTTAATATGGTTCTCGCCAAAATGTAAGGTAAAATTATAATTTCTCCCTATGGTTTTAAATTCAAATCGAAATGTGTGTTATTTAAATAACTCCATGAATGGTTTAAACAGCACGCGGTCGTATCCGTTCCTTGGTTCGGATTCTGACAGGGTTAGTATACGCTCTTATCACCCTGGATTCACGTGCGTCAGTTTATATCTCAGCACTAGAATTAAATATCTAAGTGTATTTGGTTTTGGTGTCAGGCAGTTCACGTTCCCTACCAATGATTAGACTGGGTTTGATTTTAATGGAAGCCAACACCAATTAAAGATCACATATTAAATATTACGATTAATTTGTTCCACGCTTTGGTTATGAGTACTAAAAATGAATGTAGATAATGTAAGTTGAGTTGAAGGGACTTCGCGAGGGTGTAAAATGTGTATGATGGTATGATTGCGAGCGTATAACGCACGTCCAATCTGTATGATGGTATGATTTGCGAGCGTCTAACGCACGTCCAATCTGTATGATGGTATGATTGCGAGCGTCTAACGCACGTCCAATCTGTATGATGGTATGATTGTGAGTGTTTTTCCATTGGCAACCGTGAGGGCTACTTGCAGCCATCCTCGCGTCCCCTTGGACAATTTCCCTTCTTAGAAAGAAATTGACCATGGTCACTTTCACTGTCACTTACATTTTTTTAGCTCTAGTTCGGGAAGTTCACTAACTATCTGTTCACTTCTATACTCTTAGGTTTTAAGGATCTTTAATCCTAAAAAAAACACATGTTTTGTATCCTTAATTTTACAAGTGGGACCAAGTGACAATCAAACACGCCCTTCAATAAAACTAGTAAATCCTGCCTAAGTTAACATGAAATATATGTAAAACTAGCTCGTTTTATCGGCGTTTCCAGTGAAGTTTCGAAGTTCTGAGATAAAAGTATATTTTAAGAAACGTTATCCAGCCTACCTCAAACAAATAAAGATAATTTGTAATAGGATTAAAAGAGAATATTCCAAGATTAATGAAATATCATTCGAGCTATTTAAAAAAATTAGGACTGCTATTAACAAAATAACTATCGCTTCTTGAGGATATATTCCTCCTAGTAGGTGGAGTCCTTAAGCTACTCATAATACTTTAACAATTTTCTGAATATGGGATATTTTATGTGAAAGTACAATAATAGGTTAGGCTAGAAGTTTCCCAACCAGTTCTTGACCTGCTCCTTACCCATACTCTGATTGAATACGTTTTACAATACATTCCCACTTATGTTGGTGGTAAACTCCAATTTAGAAGAACACATAAATTCCAGCCCTATGAAAACGTATTACAATCAAGAGGTGTCAGTGTAGCTAACATATACTGGGCGAACAGTCACCCAATATCAAATTATAAAACTGTTTGCAAATACCTATGGGAAATCAGCAAATGTAGCTATTGCCAAAAATGGATTATTAAATACAGGGCTTTGGCCACTAAACCCTGATATTTTTGAGGAACATTTATTCACACCAATGCCAGGCCTCCGCCGTGGTTCGGATTCCACGTTAAACTGTAGGTCCTTCATTTCATCTCACAACCACCCTACCATTACACATTAGCGTAAGTGCGTATAACCCGGACGGGTAGTAAGACGCGGTGCTAATAATAATAATAATAATAATAATAATATTCACACCACTTGAAACAACATATAGGCCTATGCCAGAGCTTAGCAATATTAATGCAGATAGTGAAGTAAATCTTTGTAGAACCTCTCATGCAATACAAACTATTTAAACTCTTTTAGAAACAAAAAATAGCGCAACAGTAGATTCTGTGTCCCCTACGAAACACAAAACACCAATAATTTCTTTGGACCAAATCCCTACAATAACTTCAGTCGGACTTAGCTTTTAAAAAATAAGAAAGACAACAAAGATTCAATCAGGACTCCCTAACACAAGTCCAAACATAGAACTTGAAGAAAAAAATAATCTAAAGAAAATAGTGGAATAGCGTTGACTATTGAGATAAGGTCCTCAGAGAAATGAGTTTGATAGTGGGTAATTGTATAATTCGGACCATTGAGCTGCTGCTGCTGCTGATGATGATGATGATAACGCTGATGGTGGTAACGTCAACATTTCTTTAATGTCTGTCAAGTGAGTCCCGAAACTTAGTAACAACTTTTTCACTTATTTAAAAAGCTTGATATCTAATGCTGCCAGACTTACGAAAAATATTCAAGAAATGTTGAAATCACCAAGTAAAGAAAATTAAGTTCTATATTTATACTGATGCAATATTTGATTTATTTTGGCTAAAAAAAAAAAAAAAGTTTTACTGTTAAAACTGAAAAAACACTGGACTTATTCACGTTCCCTACATCTTCACCTTAATGCATAGAACTATACAGTGGACCAAAACTACTAGCACCAGTTAAAATATTTTACAGCACAGCATTGGTGTGATTATTATTTAGGGTGAAGAATGAACAGTCAATTCCACTTTCCCCTGCTAGAGAAATGGTTTGATTACTATAACAGCCTATGTTTGTCAGAGGTACTTATGTTCAGAAGAATAAATAATAACTTCATCAAGTTGAAATGCACCTTTAAAATAAAATTTCAAATGACACCAAACACAAACAGAAATGTTTAACCTCTCCAAACTAGAGGCGTATAACTAAAATATACCCTTTTTTAATATCTAGTTACTGAGCATTTTTTCTAAAATGTTACTAAAACAAATTAAATATAATAAAAATATATTATGGAGTACTTTAAAATCATGTCCTTTACAAATTAAAAATATTTGTATAGCCATAGTTTTGGAATAATAGTATCATAAATAATATTAGGTGTAGAAAGTCCTGAGAATAAAACAGTTAAAATAGGATCTCATAAGAAATGGGGATATAAACAGTTGATGACACATTTTTGGATTATTTTGGGGTGGATGAAAATATTTTTCATATACATAAAATGCCCTTACTATTTTGAGTTGAAAAGAGTAAATATGTTCTTTGATTTTTGTCATTCCTGCATGATTAATGTTTTACAGCTGTGTTCATATAATTCTATGCTGTATGTTATTTACTTTAAGTCATCTGAGTGGATTTATTAAATAATAGATTACATGCCTCCTCTACATATTTAATTTTGTTTGCATATGCTTTTTTATCAGTTCAGCTATGCAAACTGCTACACACTATATTTATTTACCAGTTATGATCATAATTCATGCAATAATGTAGAGTGCAGTAATTAGAAATTTATGATACATAGCCACAGTTTATGGGTTCATAACTAATATAATATTTACAAACACCAATATCATTTTAAAAATATCCCAAATAAAGGACACTTTTTTATAGGCAACATTTTTAAATTACAGATGGTGGGCACCATTAAGATATTTCACTCTATATGAACTAGTAGGCGGAATCTAGGTAATATACGTGATATTTAAATATTATTATTATTAGCACCGCGTCTTACTACCCGTTCGGGTTATACGCACTTACGCTAATGTGTAATGGTAGGGTGATTTATTGTGAGATGAAATGGAGGACCTACAGTTTAACGTGGAATCCGAACCACGGTGGAGGCCTGGTATTCCTCACATTCACAAGATATTTAAATACAGATAGTACAATACTACACAAAGAAAATGTTTTTTTTTTATAAGGACTATACCATTTGAATTTATCGACTAGTGGGTGAATGAAGTTTATAAGTAAAGCAGAGCATTGGTGAAAAGAAATAAAGAGGGGCTAAGAAGGTTGAATAATTCTTACCTACTCTGGTGGACAACCGGTCTAAACGTCATGCTCACTTAGTTAGGTTAACGGTGATATATAGGTTGGCATTTTAATCTAAGCTGGTTGTTATGAGGTAGTTTTACATAGCTGGTTACCTACTACACTTTTAACCAAATTAGGTGACCTGGTGGTCTAGGGGTAAGGTGTCAGACTTCTATGCTGGCGGCCGGGGTTCAATCCTCGGTCCCGGCACAGATTTATCTGATTACCAAACCATTCCTTCACCTCTGACAAGACAACTTGTGAATGTGAGGAATGCCAGGCCTCCACCGTGGTTCGGATTCCACGTTAAACTGTAGGTCCTCCATTTCATCTCACAATAACCCTACCATTACACATTAGCGTAAGTGCGTACAACCCGAATGGGTAGTAAGACGCGGTGCTAATAATAATAATAATAATAATAATAATAATAACCAAATTCTTGTACATTTGCGCTTTTTTAAACTTTCTTCATTCCTACCACTCTACTATTATCACTATATTCGTATAGCCCTAACGAGAAGTGAAATGTGTTGGGAAAAATAAATCATTTATTTCTTTTATAAACGAAGTTGAAACACGCTTCAGTGGCTGCATGGTCTAAGGCGTTACTGTCGCAATAAACTGGTCTTCCAATGACTGGAAGTTTGAGGTTGGAATCAGGGTCAGATGTACTTAAGCTGTGTTTACCCTAAACGCATTTTCACATTCCCTGGGTGTGACTGTGGGTACACTTACTCTAAATTAAACCTTTATTATCATTGAAACACTAGCGTGGCTATAAAATATACATACATCTCACATTGTTGGTGATTAATTGCTCATAATTAATTGTATTCTAGTTTATTCTGTTTTGTAGCTGATAGCATTCATATATTTATTTATATAGTCAAACGAATACGTTCTTTTACAAAACTATTACCGTGCAATGAGTTTTACTACCACTCCGGACTATCTACATATTTATACTAGTGTGGTACGGATTAGAAAGGTACAATCTAGTGTGAAGGTACCTACATTTGTGGGGAGAAAAAGAAGAAAGCCATTTAATTCAAACAAATTCGGCAAACCCAGCATAAATTCAAAACTAATATCTCCAATTCACCAGGAAGACGGATCATATGATGTTGATGCGTCCATCTTCTCATCAACACAATTTGCTGTTAATATAATTTACCTTACAATAATCTGCCTAAATGCACCCTTAAGGATAAATATTATTATGTAAGCTATATTTTTAAAATCAGTTGAAACTTTCCTTTTCTTACATAATATCTGCGACAAGTGAATTAATTTTGTTTTAAATCATCTTAAAGCGTTAAATTTGGTATTATTATTATTATCATCATAATAATTATTATTTTTATTATATACCTATTATTAACTGTCGGATAAACACTATAATAAGGATAAAAAAAATCTTAGTGATTAATACAATGATAATAAAAAAACACTATTTTATTTATGACGTTTAAAGCAATGTGTGCAATAATTCATCGAGAAGAATTTAAACTTATTATTTATTAAATTTGTATTTAAATGGAACCTCCTATTAAAATTAGCAATCTAATCTAGCCTTTTAATATTAAAACCTTACATAAATTTTATATTTTATGCCTAAATGAGTTAATAATTCATCGAATATTATTATAATTTCTTAAGGAAAAATGTTGATAATATTTATCTATGATTACTAGATGTGAAAAACTTATGTTTATTTGAATAAACTTCACTTGATTACTAGTAATACTTGAAATATAAAACTATATATATTTTTTCACCAAAAGTCTGCTCTTTGCCAATGGATGTGTCCCTAAGATAGGGTAATGTGCATATGGAATGTTCAGCCCCAGCTTGAGTTCGAATTTTAAACATGTTCTGAACCAAACATATGTTAAGAAAATGTACTTTCCATAGGGTTTGAATATTGGTATAATATAATAGACTCGCATTACGATTATTATCTGTTGACGTCCTACGTATTCGTAATGATTTAACATTTGCGTTGCCCGCTTCAGTGACCACATGGTCTAAGGTACTACTATCGCAATATACTATACTGCTTCCGATGATGGGTGGATCGTGGTTCGATCCCAGTTGGGTGTACTGAGGGTGGCTTTCCCCAAATATTTTCCCACCCTCTATTCACCTCTTCTAAATTAAACCTTCCTCATCCCATTAGAGCAGTTAGTACATAAGCGTATAACCTAAATGTGTAGTAAGATGTGGTGCTAAAATAAATAAATATATGTTTTTTATCTATATTTTACTTTCTACAACGTCTTAGGGCCTTTTTTTTATGCATGCTATATGTGTCGTCCGACAACTTACGGCAAAGACTGGCCCGTTTTATAAATCAATGGGAACAAATGGATCCCCTTATGCTCTGTCATCCGTGTTTGTTGTTGCAATTTCAAGAACGTGTTGTCATGTCCTAGGAATCGCAGTCGGCAAAACTCTTCCGATCTCTCTCTCTTTCTATATATATATATATATATATATATATATATATATATATATGGCGTTTAATGGTTCCTTTTATGCAAACGCGCAAGTTGTGTGTCGTCTGTTCTATAGAAATCAGTGCAGCCAACATCCTATCTCGTTGGCCAGTTTTTTGAAGTTTTTACGCATTTGGCGTCATATAATTGCATTGAAGATGCATTAAGTGTGTCCTCTATAGAACGGTTCCTTGGAATGTTAACACTAACTCACTAAACGGTGTAATATACATTCTATAATAAATGAAAAAAATGTCACTGTCGTCTCTTAATTTTCTGTGCAGATTAAGAAGTGAACACGCACGTATCCATCTTCTACTGCAAGACATTGGCAACACTGATAAAATGTTTTCATACTCCCTCCCCTACTAGTTTGTTCAACGGGCGACTAAATATCGCATGCATAAAAAACGTTAAAACCGGACGAGTTTTTCCCGTCCATTGTTTCAGTTGTCAGACGACACGAATCTCACTCATAAAAGAGTCTTTGCTTCCAGTTTGAGGTTATACTCATATATAATAAATGCAAATAAGGTAGGAATGAAGAAGATATATAGTTTAGAGGAAACTAAATTGCATTTGTGTAGAGGTGGTGTGAGAGAGCAAAATTTGCCTCCAGTGCACCCTGCTTGGAGTCCTGACCTCTCTGTAACAACCCAAACCAAAGTAAATGAACAAACAATAAAAAGTGAGCCAATTGGTGTTGGATTTACAAATGTAACGTTCAGTGTTATTTTAACCATCTTTTAATAACTCTAGTGTGAGAGAAATTATTCTAAGCTACCCTTATTGCCAGTAATTATAAATAACAGTTTTTTTTTCCGACACCTTATCTCAGTCGGTGGTTTGTATGCCTACTGAGATGAGGTTACCGGCTTCAATTCTCGCCAAAGTAGGGAATTATATCATTGACGAAATGTGGGTTCCCCTTTTCATTATGATAAAATTAATGCTGGGGGATAGTTGTTGTGTCCATTATATACATAGGTTAGTTAAAATTTCAGGTCCTGATATAATTAAACAGTTCAAAAAGTGAATGTATATCACCTCAAATAAAAATAAAATTATTCCTTTTTTAATCTAGCACTACATCCTATAATCCGTTCGGGTTATACTTATATGTATTAATTACGGTGATGTGTTAGGTATGAGGAAGGTTGAACTTATAGTAAGTGTGCACGGGTTTTCTAGGGGGGAGGGTAGAAAACAATTTTGGTAGAATCACACTCAGTCCACCAGACTGGGATTCGATTCCTTATCTCAAAGTCGTTAGCAGTGCAGTCTATTACGAGTTTAAAATATTAGACCATTTGATCGCCAAAACGGTTTAATTAATTAATTACCGCTTAAAAATTATCAGACTATATTTAAATATAACCTGATTTTATATCACATTGTAGGTGACCTGGCGGTCTAGGGGTAAGGTGTCAGACTTCTATGCTGGCGGCCGGGGTTCAATCCTCGGTCGCGGGATAGATTTATCTGATTACCAAACCCTTCCTTCACCTCTGACAAGACATATTGTGAATGTGGGGAATGCCAGGCCTACACCGTGGTTCGTATTCCACGTTAAACTGTATGTCCTCCATTTCAACTCACAATCACCCTACCATTACACATTAGCGTAAGTGCGTATAACCCGAAAGGGTAGTAAGACGCGGTGCTAATAGTAATAATAATAATAATAATATATCACATTCTTAGTTGCCTGTTGTTGACCACGGGATTGGTTTGGAGATATAATGTAGACATTTTAAGGGTAGAACTAGGTGACTGAGGTTGAGTTGTAAATCACCAGTAATATAGAAGAGCAGAAATAGAACGTGGAGTAAGCTCAGCTTCCCGAATGTAAGAGCACACCATCTGGCTTATGTTGGTACCTAAATATGTGACATAACCTCTTCTGGCCATCAGGGTCTGTGATCAGAAACAGCAGGTCTGTTCAACAGCTGGTATCAGCTGAGGTTGCCTCTCGATGAAAGGGGACGGTAATCAAACCCAAATTTAGACCAATTACCTAAATGTTCAACTTAGAAACTACATAATTGTGAAAGAATGAACATCGTTGTAGGGTGAACAGAAATTGAATATATACTCTTTGGATGCCATAATCAAAGGATAAGTATTAAAAGTTCAAATATAGAACAATTTAAAGAGAAGAACGTTCATTTGGCACTTTCAATGAGTCTAGCTGTTAAGGTGGGGTAGACTAGGATGTGATAAAAGGCAAGTGTGTTTTAAGTTTTTATAGAAAAACATTTTTTGAAAAAGATATATATATATATATATATTGCTCTAATAGAAACATATATATATATATTGCTCTAGTAGAAACATATATATATATATATTGCTCTAGTAGAAACATATATATATATATATATATTGCTCTAGTAGAAACATATATATTGCTATAGTAGAAACATATATATTGCTCTAGTAGAAACATATATATTGCTCTAGTAGAAACATATATATATTGCTCTAGTAGAAACATATATATATATATTGCTGTAGTAGAAACATGGAGTTAAGTTCTCTACACATGATAATATTTGACAGTTCTTGAATACCTGGTATGAGCATAGCGACATTCGATGAGAAGCTTTTTGATATTCAAGGATGTTGAGATCACCATAGTAAGAAAATTAAAATTTATTTTTCTACTGGAATATTATTTGATTTTTTTTTACCAAAAAACTTCAAAACTTATTGAATTTTCTCGCGTCCCTTTCCAACCTTCTTAAATTACCAATGTAATTTTTTTAAACCCGGGAATTTAAGATTATTATAATAAAATAATCAATTACATTAACTCCTGGTGTGAAGCATGAGCCAACAACAAATCTTTGTTATCCCGGCTATTGTTTGTTGCAGTTTCTGTTATAAGTTAATTTCAAGTGGAAAATATTATAAGCCCACTCACCCCAAGTATTAACCCTAGTGATAAAGATCCCACCAATTTTTCTGGAAAGGTACTCTCACATACCTTCCATAGATCCTTTACATTTCACTGTTGATATGAGACCGATGGCCTTACATCCCATCTGAAGGAAGTTGTATTACATATTGGTGACCTGGCGGTCTAGGGGTAAGGTGTCAGACTTCTATGCTGGCGGCCGGGGTTCAATCCTCAGTCCCGGCAAAGATTGATCTGATAACCAAACCCTTCCTTCACCTCTGACAAGAAATCTTGTGAATGTGAGGAATGCCAGGCCTCCACCGTGGTTCGGATCCCACGTTAAACTGTAGGTCCTCCATTTAATCTCACAATCACCCTACCATTACACATTAGCGTAAATGCGTATAACCCGAACGGGTAGTAAGACTCGGTGCTATTAATAATAATAATTACATATTTAAATCACTCAGTAAAAATCCGTCGAACGCTGGTGTGATTGAACTCACAAACATTGGGCCCTGAGGTGGTAAGTGATGATAATATAGTTTTATTCAAAGTTGGGATTGATTATTTACAGTTTTTTTTTAGTTCCTTGACGTCAACATCCGGAAAACCAAACTGTATAATGTCTAACTTACTTCGATTACTGATTCCAGCCTGTAACCTGAGTGAGTTTTTTTTATATACTTTCCAACTAGCGGCTTGCTATGTCTGTTTTTGTTTTATATGCCTTATAATATAGGTTATGATTAGAACAGGCACAATATTTAGTCACCAGCCGTTAATTTATCAATATGAATGTGTAAGCCCACATTTTCCTCAATGAAATATTTTTTAGCCATGTCGGGAATTGAAACCGGGACCATTAGCTCAGTAGACAGACTCGTCACCGACTGAGCTAAGTTGTTGGACTTGTATGATGTATCTTAAGTTCAAAATATTTTAATCATATTCAAATTTAAAAGAATAACTTGATATTTATCTTAAAGTTTAATTAAAATAAGCCCACAACTTTGGGCACGCAATCTATATGTATGACTCATTTATCCTGGTATTCCAGGTGACTAGAAGATTAGGGTTTGTAACCCTGTCTGATGTACCAGGAGTGGTTTTCCATTAACTCTTTCCCACTCTTACACCATGAAAATATGGGTGCATTTTTTATAAATACTAACTTATTTATCTCTACCACAATGTCGTAATTAATATGTATTTTACACACTTTGGTGGCCGCATGTTCTAAGGCATCATTCTGGTAACAGAATGGAATGCCGATGACGGGGAGATCGGGGTTTGAGTCCCAGTCAGTTGTACTAATGGTGGTTTTTCATTAATTGTTTTCTGCTCTCCGTCCATGCAAATACCTCCCATAAATTCAATCAGATTCATCCCTATCACTTTAGCGTAAATATTACTGTACATATGCGTATAGCCCGATAGGTTGGTATGAGCTACAGCTTACATATAAGTTATGTATATATACATACAATATATAAAAATATACATGTATTTATAAATGTATACATATATGTATGTATGTAAACATGTAATGTATGTAAATATGTATGCATGTATGTATGTATGTATGTATGTATGTATGTATGTATGCATGTATGTATATATGTATGTATATATGTATGTATGTATGTATGTATGTATGTATGTATGTATGTACGTATGTATGTAAATATGTAATGTATGTAAATATGTATGCATGTATGTATGTATGTATGTATGTATGCATGTATGTATGCATGTATGTATTTATGTATGTATGTATATATATATATGTATGTATGTATGTATGTATGTATATGTGTATGGATGTATGTATGTATGTATGTATGCATGTATGTAAGTATGTATTTATGTATGTATGTATGTATGTATGTATGTAGGCCTATGTATCCATGTAAGTATGTATTTATGTATGTATGTATGTATGTATGTATGTATGTATATGTGTATGGATGTATGTATGTATGTATGTATGCATGTATGTATGCATATATGTATGTATATATGTGTGTATGTATGTATGTATGTATGCATGTATGTATGTAGGCCTATGTATGCATGTAAGTATGTATGTATATGTGTATGTATGTATGTATGTATGTATGTATGTATGTATGCATGTATGTATGCATATATGTATGTATATATGTGTATATGTATGTAAGTATGTATTTATGTATGTATGTATGTATGCAGGCCTATGTATGCTTGTAAGTATGTATTTATGTATGTATGTATGTATGTATATAGGCCTATGTATGCATGTAAGTATGTATTTATGTATGTATGTATGTATGTATGTATGTATGCATATATGTATGTATATATGTGTGTTATGTATGTATGTATGTATGTATGTATGTATGTATGTATGTGTGTATGTATGTATGTATGTATGTATGTATGTATGTATGTATGTGCACAAGCCGTAAAGGAAGTGAGAACTAGTGAAAAAGTAACTGACATAACACAATCGCACAAACTTTCCCATATTGTGTATCATGGCTTCGAAGAAAACTTTCAAATATAGGGTTTGGAGTAAACTACATTTAAGTATGTTTTTCTTATGAAAACAAACATATCCTTTTATATTATTATTATTAGCACCACGTCTTACTACCCGTTCGGGTTATACGCATATCCTTTTATAAATCACAATAATAACTCTTTATATATACATTATAAACCAAACTGTTCAAATAAATTTAAGAAATATTATATTTTTATAAATATATTATCTGCATACTAAAATTATTTATCTGTGAAAATAAGACCGTATTATTATTATTCATAAAATCTATTCCCAGATTCCCATTTTGAATTAAATTTTCAAGGTCAATTACAAATATTCAAAATTTCTATACATTGTCTTAAGTAAGCTACCATTCAATTAATTTATTTTAGATACATAAAAGTACATTATTATTGATAGTGTAAATTAGTACTCCAATACCAATATTGAACCAAATCGCTAAAGCGATTATTTTAAATATTCAATCTAAAAAAAATTAATCATAAACTACCTAAAACAGAATTTCCTCCCCCGTACACCCATCACCCCCCAAAAAAGATACAGCTTAATTTGCTATGTTCATGTGAAACCCTACCAGATTTACATTTTAAGCAACATATTTACAGCCATTTTCAAAAAGATTTTGAATTTTCTAAAATCACTCAGCAAACGATCCTTTATCGAATTTTTACCTGAAATCAAGTAAAAAGGAATATCTGTCATATCAAACACTGCCAATATTCTTAATTGAAATTAAATTTCTAGTGCCTTTTTTTAAATACTTACAGTTTTTGAAATACATTCTTCGGCCATAAATGAGTTTTTACCCCAAAATCAAATATACAATTTTTATTGTCGTGTCAAACCAAACATTCCTAAGATTCTCATTTGTAACCAAATCGTTAAGGACAGTTTTTAAACCTTTCAAGATTTTTTTTAAATCAGTCATCATTAAACTACCCATAAATGATTTCCTACCCTAAAATATTAAATATTGTTATTTGTCATACCACTAAATTTCCAGATATATTTTTAACAAATTTGTTAGAGCTATTTTTGAGAAATTTAAAGTTTTCAAATATTTTCCATCAGTAAAATACCTTAAGATGGTTTAGTGCACCAAAACTAACTACACAGTGGTATTTGTCATGATTAAATCCTAGACATTAATTTTAAAACAAATCTTTATAGCCATTTTCTAAGAATTTAGCTGTCAAAAAAGTTACTCATCAGTTAATTACAAGTAATTTAAGGGCTAGAGTAAAAAATAACACTGTTTTGTGGTTTAACCTCACACAATCTAATTATCAAGTTGGAACAAAATCCATCAAAATATTTTTAATCCGTGGTCATGGGCAGACATACTGACATACAGACAGACATGGAGAGTGACATAGTTTTAAAATACACTTTTTTGGGTTCGTGTTTACATAACATAAATGTAAAGATTCGTAATCACCTAGGGATCGATTTTTTCACGATAACAATACTTGATCTGAGAAATTAATAATTGCTTACTCTTTTGTTTGTGCATCGTGTTTTACTAACCGTCTTGGCTAGCCGCAAAATCACACGATGGTAATATAACTTAAGGAAGGTTTAATTAGAGGAAATGTACCCAAACTCGCGTAAAGTGGAAAGCATTAAAAAAATAGTACACTAATTATGTATCTAAACCTCCGCGTCGAGAGTAAGTTATAGCGAACTATACAGATGCCTTAAATCACGTACTCATTGATGAGGTTCTAGACCTATACTATTAAAGAGTACTAATATTGTATTTTAAGATAAGTTATTATTTTTCAATCAATTACTTTCATTTACATATAAAATTAAAACGACTAGCATTGATATAATATAAAAACTGATCTTTAAAGTAAGCTTACTTTTGTTTACTAACATTGATTTTAAATTAATTAAATTTGGATTTGTATAGTTTTGTTTTATTTGATTTGTTAAAAATTAATCAAAAAGTTCCAATAATATTTCCCTAAGTATTACTTTATAATTTATCTTAAAATCATTAATTAAACGGACTAATAGTGTAAATTCATTTATTATAATATTTTTATCTACACATTTTTGGCCACATGAGCTCCCACTTTTCAAATAACGGGCTTTCCATGGCAATCAATTTTGAATTTCTTTCCATCGTTTGGCGTTGAGCTTTTGAAACACCCTCTTCTTTCAGAATGAGTTTAAAAGGGTCCATATGTGGTGGTCCACCACCAAGGTCATCATATTAAAAAAAAGGTATTGAAGAGGTGGTTACAAATAAATAGTGTTCATAATAATATGATAGACCAGAAAAAAGGACGATAAAAACAAGAGTTTTACTTTTGGCTCAATTTGAAAACACCGTGGTTTGTTTAATAACTTTAATTTCAAAATGACATTTTATAGTAATAATAGATGGATGTTTGGCATTCTACCAAATGACCTAGGTAGTCTAGTGACTATTTGTTAGATATTGATGGGGAGGATGCACAGCCCTAGATCATCGTTTACCAAACTGTGGCACATGTACCCCAGGGAGTACGTGGCATAACACTGAGCTATGTTAAGAATAACAGGTGACCTGGTGGTCTAGGGGTAAGGTGTCAGACTTCTGTGCTGGTGGCTGGGGTTCAATCCCCGGTCCCGGCATAGATTTATCTGATTACCAAACCCTTCCTTCACCTCTGACAAGACATCTTGTGAATGTGGGGAATGCCAGGCCTCCACCGTGGTTCGGATTCCACGTTAAACTGTAGGTCCTTCATTTCATCTCACAATCACCCTACCATTACACATTAGCGTAAGTGCGTATAACCCGAACGGGTAGTAAGACGCGGTGCTAATAATAATAATAATAATAATAACATATTTGTTGATTATAACAAGTCTGGTAAACAAATTGACGCAGACTTTTTGACGTTATTAATGAATATTTATAACCGTTTCTTTTTCACTTCCGTGTATTTGCTATGATTAACATTAACGATTCATTAAAGTTTTGAACGACCTTAAAACCTTAAAACAAAGTGGGGTTAAATTTTTTTTATGAAGATATAAAAGGTAAACAATTTTCTTTGGTAGGTCACAGCCTTGAAAAGGGTACAGTAAATTAGTGAGCAAAGAAATGACTTAAAATTGGTATATTATTCACACCATGGTCTTGAAAGTGATATATTAACTAGGCCATGGTCTTGAAAGGGGTACACCAAATACAACATAGTCCTGATAGGGGTACAATGGTTATGCAAAGTCTTTGAAATAGGCAATAGTCTTGAAAGGGGTACAGTGACTAGGCCATGGTCATGAAAGGGACACATTGGTTAGGCCATGTCCAGGAAAGAGGTATCTTATCCAGACAATGGCCTTGAAAGGGGTACATTAGTAAGGCCATGTTCCTGAATGGAGTACATTAGCTAGGCCATTATTCTGAAAAGATTCGTTGGTTAGCCCATGGTCTTGAAGGGGCAAATTGGTCTGGCAATTACCCTTAAAGGGGTAAATTATTTAGACATTGGTCCTGAAAGAGGTGTATTTTTAAGGTCGTGGCCATGAAAGGTATACATTAGATATGCCATGGTCCTGGAAGGGATACATTCGATATACCATGGTCTTGGAAGAGGTACTGTCCATTATTTTGTAATGGTCCTGAAAGTGGTACGTGACTAATGAAAGATTGGTAAACACTTTCTTGTTGGATAAATTGTTCATAAAATTTGTAGAGAAAAATCGTAAATAATCTCTCGTACAATATATTTTTAGTTTGGAACTATATATTTATAGCTTGTTTATTAGTTAGCAGCCCTAAAATGAATAGTTATTCAATTATCCTATAAATAAGTATACAATATGTTTTATCATCTAAAAAACTATTCATATTTATTTGTAAGAAAATTAATTACTAAAACAATTTAAAAAAAATCAAAAATCAATAACTATAAACATAAACTTACATAATTTTTTCTGGCTAAAACAAGTATAAAGCAATATTTATCATGTGAAATGTCTTCAATACAAATTGTTAACTAAATCATTAGATCCATTGTAAAACAGTACGGAGTTTTCAACAATGAGTAATTAGTAAATAGCTCTTAATTTTAGAGCATTGATATCAGTATTTCTCCTCTAGGTATTATCATAATATATCTACATATTAAAGACTTCAATAAAAAAATACTAAGATTGAATGAATTCCAGAAAATCATGTTAACTGTAAACTAAGCTATATCCATACCTGCTCATGTGGTTACATGAAATATATTTAGCGCATATTTAGCTCATCTAGTTTGGTTTGTTGGTATTGTAGAGGTCGTGGTTCATATGTCGACCAAAGATTGAAAAAAATGTTTTCCATTCTCTCTCCAATAAAATACAGGTTAACTTCTCTGAGTAAACCCTTGCTCACCCTTATCTAATTAGATTTTTACATGCGTATAGCCTGGATTCGTTGTGCTATGTGGTGCAAAGAAACACTAAGCCATTTATTGGTTAACTCCAAATTAAATGGTTGTATTGGATTTATACTTATATCTGAGAATTGTTTGAAAATAAACGTGTTCTATAGATGAAACTAGAAGTTTATAACTATAATTAAAATCGCGTCAGAACAGATGAATGTTCTGAGGAAGCCAATTGAACTATTAAAGCCCATATTTGACTCATCGACTTCTTTTAATGGAAAAAAATTATAGGTTTAAGAACTACCGTTCAATTTTCATGTCATGTCTGACACATAGAGAAATGTGTTTAATTTTTTTACGTTCCCTTCATTCTCATTTTTCATTTTCTTCCACCGGTGATTCTTGTGGGTGAGTAGTGGATTTTTTTTTATGAGATAATTACTGAAATTAGCGCCTCTTGTTGACAGAAGTTTCCTATTACATGCTAATCTATGAAGGAGCGTTAAATTGAAGGCCTTAAGTATTTAGGTATTTCTAGTAAAGAGTCTGTACAAGCTACTTTGGAGTCTCTTTGGCTTTATTATCAACTCATCCTATCCCCAGTTTACAATAATTAATTTAAGGAAACAAGAATATAAAATCCAATTGTATTGAAACTGCCTTTGTTTTGGATTTACATAATCTTCTCTAATCTGCCTTCATATATATATCCTCCTGGCCGCATGACTATGAGGTTTGAGGGTGACCTGGTGGTCTAGGGTTAAGGTGTCAGACTTCTATGCTGGCGGCCGGGGTTCGATCCTCGGTCCCGGCAAAGATTTATCTGATTACCAAACCCTTCCTTCACCTCTGACAAGACATCTTGTGAATGTGAGGAATGCCAGGCCTCCACCGTGGTTCGGATTCCACGTTAAACAGTAGGTCCTCCATTTCATCTCACAATCACCCTACTATTACACATTAGTGTAAGTGCGTATAGCCCGAACGGGTAGTAAGAAGCGGTGCTAATAGTAATAATAATAATAATAATAATATGAGGTTTGAGTAATCTATCACAAGTCTAGAGGAACCTGGTTTGAATCCACGGGATTCTGAGGAAAATGTTTAATGTTTTTAATATTGTGTATTCTGATAAATATTACGCTAATTAATATCTAGGTACTAGGTCTGTTTGCATTTATAGTATTTCAAGTACTGTTCACTCCCATAATCAAGGGCTTGGTATCAAAAGAAAAACATCGATTTGATAATTCTATCGATTAAAAACTATCGAAGACAGTATACATTGGTATAGGAAGAATAAGCAGGACAATTTTGTCAGATATCACGTTTCTAATGTTTTACTTTCTCATATAGGGTAAATATTTTAATCTAGAACATTTTCGACCCTAAAACATGTTGAATCTTAATTGTATGTGCAATTTCCCGGTAATTTAAACTACGATAAAGTGACTTAAATTATTTTGACACATGACTACTCATTTTTAAGATTAGGACTTCAGGATGTCGCCAAAAATAGTAGATTCCGACGAAAATACTATTTTCACAGCGAAATTTCAGCTTTTCATTTTTTGCTTACATTATTATGTAAACCGTTATTTGTTAATAGTTTTTATACCTGTAAATAAAATATTTCCCCTTGGTTAAAAATAATAACCCAATCTGTAAATATAATATTTCATTTTGGCTAAAAATAATAACTCAACTCTTACTTCAGATGTACGCTGCATCAAATATAAAAACTATTACAAAAATGTATGTATACTAAACATACCAATGATATTAGGTTGGAATTTATAATTTTGTTTGCATTGGTGTTTTAACTACATTCTTAGATTTAGGGAATTAATTTCCTATACTAGGGAAACTTTTATTGTTATTGGTATGTTGTTATCGTTCATTCGCATTTAATTCAACAATGTTGAATAATTTGCAAATTAAAAGGTTAAGAATTAAATTTCGCGAAAATATTTTCCAAAGTTTTGTTTCGCGCATGATTTATTTATATTATAACGCTTAAATTTGTTAAGTATATTTATTTCGAAAATTTATAAAATGATCTGGAATTGTGTTTAAATAGTAATTTTAATAGTAATAGTAATAGTAATAGTAAGTTTTGGAATTCATTTTTTCAAATAGTATCACAATACAAATTAGTTAAATCATGTTTCTTAGCTACCAATTAATTTTTAGTGTATGTTGCTAAAATTTCAGACATTTTTATACACCCCAGCTATCCTATGATATAAGTACAGGTTTTGATGCTCTTTTTTCAAATAATATTTCAATTAAAAATGTATATTATGTTACCAAGCTACCACTAGATTTTGAGGGGATGATATTTCAAAGTATTGTTTTGTGTACCGCGTATATCTTCTCTTTCTCTCTCTCTCTCTCTCTCTCTCTTTCTCTCACACACACACACACAGACTACTTCTTCCACACAAATATCTCTCTCTCTATCTATCTCTCACACATTCTCTCTCACAGTCTATCTGTAATACATTCTTTTTAACATATTCTATCTCTCTCTCTCCCACACACGTTTTCTCTCATAATCTTTTTCTCTCACAAAATTTCTGACAATATATCTTTCTCAAAATATTTCTCAAACTCTCCCTCATAAAAATACCTTCTCAAACAAATTATAATATACTCTAATTCTCTTACACACTTTATCTCAAACACACTCTCTTTATTACACTTTATCTCACACATACACACTTATATTCACACACATTCTTTTGCACACACTTTCACAAACACTCTCAAACACTGTTCTCACAGTGGCGTGAACGTAGAAAGTATACACTTTAATCAAAATTAAACATTGAAAGCTAAAACGTTATGTAAAGTTGATCGCTTTTGACGAGTAAGCTTTTAACTATAAAGTCAAATGAGGTTTTTTTTTTATATAGAAGATTTCCAAATAAAATGTTTAGAATATATTTTGGTGAGACTATCTGCAGCCACTGCTGCAACGATTCACTAGTAATATAAAAAACAATTGAAAATACAAAATAATATACAATTAATAATTAACAATTAGTTTGTATGAAAAAACATTGGAATTATGAAAATAAAATGGCAGAATGATTTTTAAGAACTTCATTTACAATGAACAGTATTAAATATAAATATTTTTCCTTAGATAAGATTAGTCCCTTGCCACTTGGCTATGAAATTTTTGGTTATAATGTCATGCCAATACTTGTGAGTGTAAATGGGTGAATATATTTATATTTTGAAATACATAAATAATTTTACTATAGTTTACAATTATCTGATCTTTTAAACTTATCAGTGACCTGGCGGTCTAGGGGTAAGGTGTCAGACTTCTGTCCTGGTGGCCGGGGTTCAATTCCAGGTCCCGGCAAAGATTTATAAGATTACCAAACCCTTCTTTCACCTCTGACAAGACATCTTGTGAATGTGGGGAATGCCAGGACTCCACCGTGGTTCGTATTCCACGTTAAACTGTAGGTCCTCCATTTCATCTCACAATCACCCTACCATCACACATTAGCGAAAGTGCGTATAACCCGAACGGGTAGTAAGACGCGGTGCTAATAGTAATAATTTTAAACTTATCTTTTAAAATATGTTTGAATATACATATTAAGTATTTATATGAAAACTGATTATTATTAAAAACCATACGATGTGTTCTTTTTATGGGTAAATCTTACATAAGAGTAGTTTAATTAAAATATATTTTTGTAAATTTGGTTCTAAGCTGAGAACTAACTATCTGAGAATGTTTGTCTGACACTTTCGTACTATTTATTGGGCCTAAAATTACAAAAATATTTGTTTCATCCCGTATATTTTTATAAACTATAGCAACTATATAGCAATATGTATAAATTTCTAATTATTGTATAATTATAACAAAACCTAGGACTTATATGAATTAGTAAAAATATAGATAATATTATCAATATAATGTAAATATGGATCTAGATGTGTGTCTAGCTATTTTTAAAAATAAAAAGTAGGATCCTTTAATTGGGCTATAAAAATGAGAGTTTAAATTTATTACATTGCTAAGACAACACCATACATAATAAATAAATACTTATTTTTATATAAATCCGTTTCTTGGACGTAATTACTTGTATGAATACAATAATTATATATATTAAAAAAATTCGAGTAAAGAGGTAATGGTATCGAAAGAAAATTATCAATATTCGCATAGCATCGATAAAGTTTGCCAATCATTAACCAATACCCCATTAATGTGTGCAAGATAGCAAATTTATCAGTCTGGTCTTACTTGGTTTACCAGTAATGAGAACATCATTCTTTAAATCCCGACTAAGTGTAATAAGGACTATTTTTTTCCATAATGGGTTATAAACTATTTACACATCTTTTAAATTTTAGCTTTATCACTCCTATCTCATTATCATTTAATATGCGAATACTTCAGTAACCGAATGGTCTCGTGTTAGGCTTGACTGCTGATGATTGGGAGATTGAGGTTCAAATCCAAGTCGGATCTACTGGGCATGGTTTTCCTTAGGTGATTTCCCATTCTCCTTCCACTTAAATGCGGGTATATTACTTCTAAAATGCTTCCTTCCTTATCTCTACACCATTGCAGTAATTATAATATATGTGTATAACCTGAACAGGTAAAGAGCTCCACTACATCAATAGTCTGACAAAAGTAAGGGACAAGTGGGAACTCATCTGCCATGTCAGGGTTCAGTATCCACTAGTCTGGGGAGCAACCACCTCTGGTCAGGTTCTTATAACCAATCGTGGCTGTGTCCTTAGAGCATAGCCACGCACATTACATACCCATCAGGCAATTTAGGGACTGATGACTCCATACCTGCCATCGACCCCTGTCATCACTGGACAGCTAGAAGCCCCCTTCCTCCACGTCTTGGACATACAGACCTCCATTGGGGGCAGGAGGGAGGAGGGAGGGAACTGTCTCCTTTGGTCTGCGCTAGAATCAAAAGTGAAGGAATTTTTACACAACCTAAGAATCGCCCCGAAGAAAGTTTTTACCTAGGTCCCCATATTGGGAGTCAAAACTCGATCATAGGAATCACTCTGAAGTATGCTTTTACCTGTCACTCCATTTTTACCCTCAAAGGAGGTCAGGTGTCTTGCCTTAAGAATCGCCCCTGAAGAAGGCCTTCAGCCAGAGTTGCCCAGTGGGGACCTCATGGAGGTGGCCTGACCAGCTTTTCCAGAAGGTACTTACTACCAACCGATTAGTGTGTGGCGAGTAGAAGGGGACCCACCTCCTCCTCATTTACTCCCACAAATATAACTTGTCAGTGATTTAGCCACCTTACGGGTTAAACCCTCTGAACGTTGCCTGTAGGCCATCACTAGGAGGCATTCTGCCAGGACAACTGGACTAGGAACATCCCACAGGCATAGAGGGGATTTTGTCTCATCCAAATCCTGGCGAGCTCATCTCAAACCCAATGAGCTTTCAACCCCAACCCGGTGTTAACCTCAACCAGAACATGTACACATGAACACGCGGCGATAAGAAAAAAAAATGCTGATAGTCCCACCAAATGGCTTGATTCGCGTATCAATGAGCCTTGGCCTAAAGGAATAAACACTGCGTATACTAATAGCTAACAAAAAAAATATTTAACTAGGCCTACTTAACATTTGCTATATATCATTGTCTCATGGATCTTGGTTTTGAAGTTACAAACATATGTGGTCACGTTATTGTAGGCGTCAAGGCTGAAATATAAAATAAGTAAAAAATATACATCAGGTTTAGTAACTATTAAGTTTTTTTTTTAAAATAAATAAGCTTTTGCAAAATTTAAGATTTCCATTAATATTAGTGTAAGAGCTATTGGAACTGTAAATCAAGATCTCAAAGGCAAAGGTTCCCAAACATTCAAATTAGACGCGACGCTTATTTATTTTATCCATTTTTTGTCACTGTTCCCTCTTTCTTTTCTAAAACGGGATATTAAAAAGTTAGTTTTATTAATAAAAAATAAACATATTTGGTTCCTATTTTAGTAAAACTTTAAACAAGTATTTGTATTATATAAAAAACTTTTATATACAGTAAAGATAAATTTATGCTTAAATTTTTGAGTATCTTTTCTAAAAATTATCAGGGATTTAGAACATAAATGGTAATTCAAAGATCTATGTAGTAATTGAGTTATACTTAAGTTAAAAAATGTTTGACTCACGAATTTAAATTTTATTATTTTAATTTTAAAGAATTAAATCCTCACTAGTTTATTTGGATACAAAAAATAAATAAATTGATATTGGGTCTACAAGGGTCAATCCTTCTTATTAAAATTTCGACTTATGTTATAAATTTACGACATTTTATTAGAGTTTACACAACTTATAGTAGCTAATATAATTTTTATTAAACTCCTCTTTTATAAATTTAGACCAATAAAAATTAAATATCAACTATTGAGTCAAAGATGATAGAGATAGATCATTGATGTACAAACATTACCCATAAGAGGTTAAAGAAAAAATAAATTAAGTATTTCAGAAACTTACTTATCTACTTACTCTATGGAATTATAAAATTATCACGTTAAAACTTAAGTAGTAGCTCTGATCAACTAAAGCTCACAAAATTGTATTACTATTATTGCCAATATCTCATAAACTATTGGTCTTATGATGCATTATTACAATCAAAATATTTTTATTTTTAATAGCACCACAATTTTGCAATGATAAGCTATTAATTATATTAAATAATTGCGGAGATAAGGAAATTTCCACTTATATAAAGTACTATAAAGCTATTTTAATAAGAAAATGAAAATAGCCATTTCGTTTATAATCTTAATCAATGCCTAGATATACGTATTTTAATCAAAATCGTTAGAACCGATTTTGAGAAAATAGATTTTTTATCGTTTCGCCCTTTATTAAACTACTCTTAATTTTAAGTTTAAACAGACACACAGACAGACGGCATTGACAAAAACACTTTATAAGTTCAGGGGGGTCATGAAACGTTAACATCCATCAACATCTCGTGTTAGATTTTTTACGTTCTCAATACCTTCTTGTATGATGTGTTAAATGTGTTAAAAAAGTTTAAAAAATTTATATATTAGCGATTAGCTTGAAAATTAATAGGTTTATAAAAATATGTTTCAAATAAAATATTTGTATTGTAAATCGACCTACACATTTTCAGTGATAAGTAATATCATATCTCAAATAGTTTCAGAGATGAGAAATTATGCATTAGACCGGAACACTTAAAGTCATTTTGCCGAAAAAATGGGAATAGTTTTTTTTGTTTATAATATTTATCAATTTTCGGAAATGAACTTTTTGTATTATTAGCACCGCGTTTTACTACCCGTTCGGGTTATACGCACTTACGCTAATGTGTAATGGTAGATTGATTGTGAGATGAAATGGAGGACCTACAGTTTAACGTGGAATCCGAACCACGGTGGAGGCCTGACATTCCACACATTCACAAGTTATAAATAATACACGTTTTTTCAGAGGTGAAGGAAGGGTTTGTTAATCATATAAATCTGTGTCGGGATCGATGAATTGAGCCCCAGACCCCTAGAACGGAATTCAGACACCTTACTTTTAAACCACCAGGTCACACCTTAGAAATGAAATTTAATCAAAATTGATAGAGCTGATTTTGAGAAAATCGATTTTTTCTCTTTTCATCCTTCAGTAACTACCCTTCATTTTAGGGTTATATATCCAATTCCTAAAACCCTTTGGGGCAACCCTGTGAAAACGATAGATACCAAGCCTTATCCTAATTGGTAAAATAGTTTAGGCTCTACTCCGATGTACAGACAGACAGCCAGACAAACTGAGAGACGGAGATAAAAAACTTTTTTTTATTCGGGAGGGTCATGAAACGTCACAATTCAACAAAATATTGAATTAGGGTGTTTTTGACTAATACAATACTTTCTTTATCTACTTGTAAGATGGAGAGAAAATAAAAATAGGTCTATAGGAACTTCACAAGAACTTTCTCGCTCTATTGTTTAAAAATGGAGATATTTCCTCAAAATTTGTAATATAATATACACTAGCGAACCCGAAAACAAATTGCGCTATAAATACGTTAAATCCTTTTTTGACTTATGGTTTTAAATGAATAATTTTATTTTAAAAGGATTAACCTCTTCATTAGTATAGTTGGACCAATGAAATGATCGATATTGGGTCCTCAAGGGTCAAAACTTCGTGCTAAAATTTTTAGCATCTGGTTTAAATTTTCAGAATTTATTAGGAGATGCATATTTTAAGGTTATCGTATTGCTATTAAACTTATCTTTTATAAGTTCTGACAAACAAAATATTGACTAATTAGTCTGAAATGAGCGAGATAGATCATTGCTGTATCAGGGGTGGATCCAGGAGGAGGCGCAGCCCCATTCAAAAAATTAAAATAATTTTAAAATCATTAATAGTTTTATTGTCACGTTATACTTTCTCACTAACCAGATTTAATTTTTTTAATGGTTATTGGTAGCATTATTAAATCATTAATATACTATAGGTATTATAAATACTTAAGACAGTCTCTTTAATTATTAAAAAGGTGAAATTAGACATTAATGTAACTAACTAAATTTAAGTGGCACCATTCTTACCTTGTTTCACAAACTTTGTATAGGTTTAAACGTGTTTTTATCATTTTTATTACTATTTTAATGATTATTAATAAATAAATAAAGATATTGCAAACAATTTATTTTAATTAACGTATTTTAAACAAAATCTTTGAATAATACTAGACACAAAAAGTGTGAGTATGGCTTAGTGGCAAAATTTCGAGTTAGAAATGAAAAATAACTAGCTATACTATAGAGTGGAGTTAAAATTCAATTGTTCATAGTCTGCATATTTCACATATTTTTTCTAATTGATTGAATAGCTTAAAAACTATTTATATATTAATTTTTATAATGTTAAAAATTATTTTCCTCTTAATACTCACTATTTGTTGATGTTCTTAATAATTGGTTTTATTAAATTTTAATACTAATCGCAAATTTCGATCTATACCCCTTATTTGAGGATTATTCTAAAGTTTAGCGTTACATTGAAAAATTACTTAAAGACTTGCTCTCAAATTTTGAAGTATTTTTAATTCAAAATTTCTCGAGATACCCTCACTCCTCCAACTCGATCCCAATAGGAACACCCATGCTAAC
>CABEEJ010001046.1:0-10200 GCA_901482245.1 Timema douglasi | reverse complement strand
CCCCCCCTCACAAAAATCCTGGATCCACCCCTGTGCTGTACAATCATTTCCCCTAAGAGGTCTAAGGAAAAACAACATTAACTTCTTGAGAGACCTACTTATCTGCTTACTCTTATGACATTAGAGAATTATTGCGTTTTAACTTAATTAATATCTCCTCACAATTAAAGCTCACAAAATGGTATCAACATATTTTCTGATATCTCAGAAACTATCGGGTTTATAAAAATATATTTCGAATATTTTTATTTTATTTTTAATAGTACTAAAATTTTACAATGCTAAGTAATTTAGTAACTCAATTAGTTAAGGAAATATGGAAAAAAACCGCTTCTGTTAAGTTGCCTAAAATTTATTTTCATGGGAAAATGAGAATATCCATTTAGTTTATAATTTTGATCAACGCATAGATACGAATTTTAATCAAAATCGTTACAGCCGGTTTTGAGAATATTGATTTTTTCTCTCATCGATTTTTACCTAACTACTCTTAATTTTAGGGTTAAACAGACACACAGAGAGACGTCATTGCAAAAACAACTTTTTAGGGTTTGGGGGTTCATGAGACGGTGACATCCATCTACATTTCGGATTGGATCTTTTTTTCTTTTTTTTTTACGGTCGCAATACTTTACCTTTTAGTGTTCGTAAGGTTTATATATATATATATATATATATATATATATATATATANTATATATATATATATATATATATATATATATATATATATATATGCGTATAATTTGAAAGTTATTTATTTTTTAAAAATATGTTTCAAATAAAAGAACTGTATTACAAATAGACCTGCATATTTTCATTGATAATTAATTTCATATCTAAAATAGTCTCGGAGATATGACCAAAAAAATTAGAATTTACGCATCAGACAAAAAACCCTTAAAGTCATTTTGCCGAAATATTGAGAGTTGCCACTTTGTTTCGAATCTTTGTAAATGTTTTGAAATGAATTTAATCAAAATCGTTAGAGCCGATTTTGAGGAAATCAATGATTTTCTCTATTTTATCTTCAGTAAACTACCCTTAATTTTTGGGTTTGATATTCAATTCAAAAACCCTCGATGCAACCCTATGAAAACCCAAGATACCAAGTTTTAGCTCAATTGTTAAAATAGTTTAGGCTCTAGTCCAAGGTACAGACTGACAGACAAACAGACGGAAATTCAAAGTCCACATTTTTGGGCTTAGGGGTGTCATGGAACGTCGAGGTTGATCAAAATCTCAAGTTAGACTTTTTTGATGATCACAGTACTTTCTCTACCTGTAAGATAGCGACAAAGTAAAAATAATACATGTGTGCACAAACACACGTTCTCCTGGGTAGGTAAACCAATTTTAAGCTTTCCAAATCTTTTGGTTTTGAAATTCTATCATTAATAAACACAAATCTACAAGCACACAAATACTAATTTGTGTTTGTTTATATCACTTTTCTTACAATAGTTCGTACAAATACATATTAAATAGATACTTAAACAGTGAAGTTTTGCTCTAATCCTTAAGTGTTATTCTATTAGTTTTATAAATATATCCATCACCGTTATTATTATTATTATTTACTTGAGCTATTTAACGTGCACTGACTGATCTGACTGATTATATCAACCCACGAGAATGCATATGAGTGAGAGAGAGAGGGACTGAGAATGTATATGAGTGAGAGAGAAAGGGACTGAGAATGTATATGAGTGATAGCGAAGGTGATTACCAAACCCTTCCTTCACCTCTGGCAAGACATCTTGTGAATGTGGGGAATGCCAGGCCTCCACCGTTGTTCGGATTCCACGTTAAACTGTAGGTCCTCCATTTCATCTCATTCCTCCATTTCATCTCACAATCACCCTACCATTACACATTAGCATAAGTGCGTATAACCCGAACGGGTAGTAAGACGTGGTGCTAACAATAATAATAATAATAATAGCGAAGGGGACTACGTATTTAAACGGGAAAGATATTTTCACATAACTTCTACGGTTATTTTACATACCACAATCGATGTCTTTACTTCCCCTCAGATAGAAGTTCTTCTGCGGATTTTTATCGCTCAAGAAAATCCGTCGACCCCAGCTGGGTTTGAACTCACTAACAACGATCCTGAGTTTAACACTTAACCCTAAAACCTCCTGAGTCAACAATACAGTTATTGAACTGGTATATAACATAGTTAAAACCTACTTTTATATATTATAGCATAAAAATTCTATTTTACAAATTTAAAATGATATCCATTTCAATAGCAGGTTAGGTTTGTTTAATACCAGTTTGTATACTCCTCAAAGATCAATATTACTATTATATAAATAAAATGTGAAAAATCAAATCAAACTTATTTTGGTAGAACATCAATAACATTTTATCTAGTTTTAAAAAGGTAAGTATTATTATTTTAGGGGTGTTGATTAAGATTTTAACAAAGTAGGCTTGAAACGTCTAGTAATATAGAAATACAAACAAATTATGACACATCTCTTTTTTGACTTAATATGGAATTAATTAAATGTATCTATAGGCCTATCTTATTTGATATTATTTTCAAGAAACACAAGTTGCAAAAATAATAGGTTTAAACATTGAAAAGTTTAAGTAAAGAATAATAGAAAACAGCTGTTGGTTCTGTCGGTGATTTGTAAGGCTGTTTTTTGACTGTATCCATAACTTATCCTCTGGGGTTTTGGGGTGAGGGTTCTGAAAAGACCCCCACTGAGAGGTTCATGTTTTTGGAAGCCTGTTGGGGAGTGTTTGAGCCGCCGCCGACTGAGCTAGGTCACTGTAACACCTTCAACCTAACTCCAGTCAGGTCTTCAAGTGGCTCCTAGGAGTGGGGGTCGCGTACCCATAGCGATGAACAAACATCACAGTCCCCGGGGATAGATGGAAGAAAGAGCTTACCTGATCACCAGAAGAGGCCCTCATTCGATCTCAGAAAGCGCAAGCATGAACTTAATATGTATATAGTGTTGTCCTTCCAGCCTAAGAATAATAACCATATCTTCATCAGTGGCAAAATTATTATTATTATTATTATTATTATTAGCACCGCGTCTTACTACCCGTTCGGGTTATACGCACTTACGCTAATGTGTAATGGTAGGGTGATTGTGAGGTGAAATGGAGGACCTACAGTTTAACGTGGAATCCAAACCACGGTGGAGGCCTGGCATTCCTCACATTCACAAGATGTCTTGTCAGAGGTGAAGGAAGGGTTTGGTGTGGCAAAGTTGCTTACGCTCTCGTGTTAGACTGGCCTGCAGATGATGGGAAACTTGTGTTTAGAATCCTTGTAGGGTCCACTGAAGGTGGTTTTTTCCTAAATGGTTTCCCACTCTCCTTCCCAGCAAATGGGGTAGATTACTTCTTGAACGATTCCTTCCTCATCCTGACCCCATTAGTATATTTTTCATAATATCATATATTGTATGTGTACAACATTTTCAGGTAAAGACACGTAAAGAAAAATATTGATACTATGATTGGATAGTGAGTGAATAATGTGATATTTTTGTTAATCTCATTACAATCTGTTCGGTCAACAATTGGCTTACTCAAAAGAGCGTTAAACCATTAATCTATTAGGCCTAGTCATAGGTCAATTCGCGACAAGAACAAAGTAGTCTACTAATTTATGTATTAATTAGTTCGTTAACAGGTATATAACTGCATGGTGAACCCACTGGTGCGCACGTGGACTAAACGTAAAACTCGCTTGTCCTGGTTTGTTGGTGTTGGGAGGGTTAGAGTTCAAATCTCAGTCGAGCGTACTGAGGGTGGATTTTCCTAGGTGGTTCCCCCCTCTCCCTCACCCCCTCCCCAAAATCAAGTCTCCTTCTTCTAAAATATTATATTCCTCATCCACACTGAATTGATTTAGTTAAATGCTTATAACAATGACATGGATTGTAAAATGAAGGGCCAAACAAAAATTGGCTTGGAGCTGGTGGCCTTATATACGTCAGTGTTAAGTTAGAGCAATATATTATTAACCTATGTTTATGTCTAAAATAATAATAAATGATTGCTACATATATTTTTATAACCTAACTTAGTTTTATTTATTTTTTATTCATAAGACTAGCATCTTACAACCCATTCAGGTTATACGCCTATGTACTATGATATAAGCCAAGTATCTGGTTCAATTATATTAATATATAGGTAGACCCCCACAAATATTGTTATAATATGTTAACTACTGTTAGGAAAGTAAACAGATACTTTTAATCCTATGGACAATCTACCTAAACTCTTTGCTTCAAAAGATCACTTATAAAGTAGTTTTAAAACCCAACTTGGAATTTATTGCACCGAGCTATCTCCCCGTCTTACTATCTGATTAGGCTGTACGCATATATGATATTATTATTATTATTAGCATCTCGTCTTACTACCCGTTCGGGTTATACGCACTTTACGCTAATGTGTAATGGTAGGGTGATTGTGAGATGAAATGGAGGACCTACAGTTTAACGTGGAATTCGAACCACGGTGGTGGCCTGACATTCCACACATTCCCAAGATGTCTTGTCAGAGGTGAAGGAAGGGTTTGGTATTCAGATAAATCCATGCCGGGACCGAGGATTGAACCCCGGCCGCCAGCATAGAAGTCTGACACCTTACCCCTAGACCGCCATATATGATAATTACACTAATGGGGTAAGGATGAGGAAGGAAACATTTTAGAGGTAGTCCACCCACATTTGCATGGAAGGATAGTGGGAACCATTTATCGAAAACCAACTTAAGTAGACCCAACCAGGATTCGAAGTCCAATCTACCCATCAGTAGATCAGCCAATCACGAGAGTGACACCTTGGACCATTCGGTCACTGAAGCGTGTAACTACACTAATGTTGTATTTATTAGAAAGGTTTAGTTTGAAAGATAAATCCCCAAATTTGTATTAAAGAGTGGTAACTAAAAATATGGGATAATCTTTCCTCATTACTTCCGTTCAAGATTCAATCCCCAGCCCTCCCGTTACAGCCTAGAAGAGATGACACTTTAGTCTTCGTACCGTTTCGTTCGTACCTGTTTTAAATAACGGGAACAAAAAAAATTGCTTTGCGGATTAACATGAATATCATCATATTAATGAAATGTTTGAAATTTAGAAACATGTTTAATGAACGAACATGGTTTAGTTGGTATAAGTAATTCAAAACAGTTCATTCAGTCTTTGTCTGCGTTATTTTTTAAATTACTGGAAGTAACTAAATATTACCATAGTAAAAACTATTTATTTTTTTACACATACAAGTTGTTCATATTAAACGAAAATATTTAATAATACAATGTTAAGACTATATTAGATAATATATATAATCAATAAAACCTCCATACAAAGAATTATTATTACAGAACTGACTTTAACTTGAAATAATATAACTGATTGGGATTTAAATTGGTCCCTATATTTCTCCGAAAACTTGTTTTTAGGACAGAATCATTGAGCTATTTTAAGGTGACAAAGCAAGGATGTTTCAACATCACAAACATCCATTCGGACTAGACTCTTATTTACTAACTACGATAATGGTTTTAGGGATCAGGAAGGCTATATTCAGAGGAAGTGTACCCACATTTGCGTTGAAAGAGAGTATAAACCAATTTTGAAAAAAAATCACCTCCAGTACACACAACCGAGATTTGAACCTTGATCTCCCCGTCATCGGAAGTACAGCCTACTGCAAAAGTAACGCGATAGACCACGCTGCCACCAAAATGGGTTTGTTGTAGTTACATGTTAGTTGTAAGTGCTGCTTTTTTTCATATTGATTATTTTTTATTAATATAAGAATTACTGAATTGTTGTTTAATGTTGTTATTTGCAGGGAAAGATATGTTAAGGGTGTTTTTTTAAGGATATTGGTAATTTTGTATATTTATATGCCATTATAATTGAATTTGATCTATTTAGATTTATTATCTTGACTATAGCTTTTTAAAGTAGAAATTTTGGTGAGCTGCGATTTTGGTTTCTGAAGGATTTTGTACAGCAATGAAAAAGAATATCCATTATAAATTGCTAATTGCTTGAAAATGTTATGTTCTGTTTAAAATTTGACATAAAATCACACATTTGTAGCCGACGATTTCCACACGTCCATAATAGATTCTGCCTTAAAATACGAGTGAAGATTGACCTTGTACACGTTACGATTCCTTGATAGCTCAGTGATTAGATCATTGACGTACTAAGCCAAAGGTCCCGGGTACGATTCCTGTGTCCAGATGTCATTTTTCAATTTTCAGAATATGATATCTAGATGGATAATTCCTCACTAAAAATAGTAAATAATAGCTTTGGGTATTTTATCTTATTTAGGGAAGTGTTTATCAGTTCAATCTTATGACATTTTGAAGTTGTAGGAATAAGAAAGTTGGAGTTTGTGTTGTAGAACTTGATTCAGGTATTAGAATTTCCTAAATATTTTTATATTACGCTCCTTAATAATATAATCAAAACATTTTCTTGTTTTAAATGATTAGTAATCAAAGATTGCAAATGGCGTTTACCGTGAAAGGTAACGGGTTTATCGAGCTTGTTTCTTAGGAGTAGTTTATAAAAAATAGGACCATAATGTGTGATTTATAAAGGATAATATATATATATATATAAAATGGTAAATGAAGTGTTTATTGCAAAAAAAAATTAAAACCGCACGCTTTAAAAGTAGCTAATGTAACCACCTTTATGCCCAATAAATTATTTTTAGGATTTTTACAAGAGAATATCAATATTTTATTTGACACAAATATAGTAGATGTACAATGACAAATTATTAAAATAATTACATAAGTTATGACGTGCAAAGGTTTATGGCATCGATATGTATCATAACACATCGCAAGATAAGGTAATCGACTAGAACTTATCGAGTCAGAGACATTAGTATAGTGCACATTGTTATACAAACGTTAAAATAGATTTTAATGCCCTAATTAGAAACCACAACGTTAATATATGTCTCATTGATATGAACTTAACTAGATTGACCATATCACAAACATTACTATTATCCATAACTTTTCATAAAATATGAATTTGACTAGAATGTTTAAATCAGAAGCATTAGAATTACCCAACACAATATTTCATTTAAGGTGAAATTGTATAGAGTTTTTAAGTTATAAACATTATTATAATTCAACATTATATATTTTATTGACGGTGGAATTGAATAGAATGTTTAAGTTAGAAATATTTTCATAATTCCACATAATATTTCACTAAAGGTGGGACGGACTAAAATGTTTAAGTTAATTTTCGGTACTAAGCAATGACTAATCAGCATGTCTTTACTACGGCCAGCCCACGTAAGTTCGAGGACTCAGATACTGACTAAAGCTCTTTTAATTTATAAATATTATAGAGAGTTCAAAGTAAAACATTACTATTAAATAGGGAGATCCCAACAACATGTAAACTTCGCTGAGCCTACGATATGAATATCCAGCAAGGACTCTACGTTACAACAAATGTTAACATATATTTTAACTTGAGCTATCCAAGGCGAATATACTCGTATTAATACAACTATTTCACCAATAATAACGAAAACTTCTAGGGCATTCCACGGACAAAATACCGTTCAACTACAATGATTCGCATACAGCATAAATTAAATAGAACAGAGATAAGTGCAAGGGCCCTGTCTAACTCAGAAAGAACCATACAATTAGTGGCAGTTTGCTACATAAGGCGCAGTGCACGCCAACAATCAAGTTTGCGTGTCCACGCTCGTATGAAGGATAATATGTCCGCTATAAAGGCTAATTTCCCCAAAAATATGTTCCCCCCCAAAAAACCTAAACAAATTTGATCAGAGCGGTGGCAAATATTTAACCCAAGGTCAGATATCTGGAGCCAAAAATAGAGTACAAGTTCTCATGTGAGCAAATAATAAGTTTCCCCATAGCGTTAAATTAATATCAAAGTGAGAATACAGAATAACCCTATAGATAATCAATCAACTCTTCTTATGATAGAAAATTTAAATTTGCAAGTGCAATACAGTTATTTTAAAGAGATTCCCCCCCATTATTCAAAAGAGAATTTTGACGATTTAAATTAACCCTTAATTTAATTCGCCGCTCTCACCTTCTGCAAGCCTACGGTACAATGAGTAAATATCCTAGTGAAACATCCCAATTTATATTGAGAAAACTAACGGAAATGTCCACAGAGAGTGGGGGGAGAAAGGAGGGGAAATGGAGAAGAGGCATATTTGGAAGGACGGAGTGGGGATTCTGCTGGTCACCCAGGGAACTAGAAGAAGCTCTGATAATAGTTCAGGCGGAGTAAACGGCAACTAAGTGCACAAAGTTGCCTTCACTTGTTTTTCTCGGGCGTGGCTTTCTTCTCGAGCAGAGAGTAGGACCATGCCTCTGTTCAGTCTATAGAATTGTATGTTAGAGAGAGGAGGTCAGTGTAAGCGCGCGCCAGTTTTAGAGTCCAACAGGGTAGAGGGTAGGTGTTACCCCATTTGTTTGAACTTGTTACATGTAACTCGTTACTCTTATTTCAAAGATCATTTTTTACTTAGTTTTCAAACATTAAGCTTACCGCCAATGTTATCAAAGAATAATTTTGGTGGATGAATGAAAAAGGAATTTTATAGAAAGGGATTACGCATTAACATGGAGAGGGTATGAGAAAACCGTATATTGTGGACATTAACAAGATTCAAATATCAACCTACCTGTTAGTGAAAATCCAGTCTATTGCTCAGATGAAAATTTAGTTCATTTGACCACTGATTAGGGTGAAATAATCACTTGAACTTTTAATGTTTCCTAGTTGTTGTTTTTTTTTTTACTAATATTGTGAATACTGTCATAAAACTATTTGAAAAATCCACTTGCTTTGCTCCTCAAACTTGGTAGTTATGATGCTGAATAATAATAATATTTAGCACCGCGTCTTACTACCCGTTCGGGTTTTACGCTATGATGCTGAAGTTTTGTAACATGTCTAACCCCTTTATTAAAACTCAGTGGTGGCAGAAAGACCCTTCAATAACATCAATGCGGTTTTGGTGTAGTGAATAAAATTGTATTCATCTGGATCTTTATGAAGACTATATAAGACCAAATTTCTGGTTTTTGAAGTCATAAAATAGATAAAATTCTTCAAAACTTGCTTAATTTTTATTGATATTTTGTTTATTTAGGAAATTACTATAAAATATTTTTCCAGCATTTTCTTGGCTTGGAACATAATATTTGTCTTTTCCTCACTTGAAATGAATAAAAGAAGAAAGTCTAAATCAAATAATTCTCCATTAAAGTGGGAGCTCTCTTGAAAATGTCCTTGCCACTGTTGTTGAAACTGGTTGAAAGAGATATTATTATGAGTTGTTTAATAATGATGAAATTAATGCCTCTTTTTGGCCCCATACAATTTCACATACTGTAGGCCATACACCAAAGTAAGCAATCATTCCGAAGAAAATTAAATTGTACATCCTCTTTTCTTTAGTTATATAAAGTCGCATTTTTTGTAAAACCTTAAAGATTTTAAAAAAAATCAACGTAACCTATCTTAACTGATGGTTTCATGGCTCCTACACAAGATGAGGTATTTGTGCTAATTATTATAGGTGGAGGCTCAAACAGAATACAATATTCAATTGATTGAGATTTTTGAAGATTCGCTCAGCATTGTTCATAATTCTTCTCTATAAAGACTTTTACTTGAAGCTTCAATATCATGCTATCGACATAGGTTACAAACGATATACTGCATAGCACATATATTTTTAAATAACTTTTTCCAGCTTCATGCATGTGATGCTCTCCAACACTACACATGTGATGTCAGTAAGCCAAGAAGAGTAAGTTGTATACCAATTTCTGTTGCAGCAGAGCACATCCTGAATGCAGTTTTCCATAATCGAGTCCAATAATAATGCCCAGGATTATGATCCATTCCTGTAAGTAATCATTTGATGATTTAACTAGATATCTTCTTTGTTGTTCTAAACTTTTGGAGCGCTGAAAAGTTTCGCAAATCCAGTGTCGGAAATAAAATTGACTTTGCTTGTGATATTGAGGGAAAAAATTTCAAACCAAAATGGATATTTAAAGATACATTGCTACCCCCCCCTTAATCTCTATAAGGTGAGAGAGGCAGTAAATTAGGTAAAGATTTACTTGGTTGAACATAACAATTTTATT
>CABEEJ010001045.1:169827-187011 GCA_901482245.1 Timema douglasi | reverse complement strand
CTACTGAATAAATCTATTGTGAAATTGAAAGGTTAAGTTTTCTAATTTAAACAGTAGTAGTAGTAGGCTTGGCAAGTTTGGTGCAACATTAATATCAGTCAGTGAGTCAGTAATGTGGCGTTATAGTATAATAATATAATAATAATAATAATAATAATAATAATAATAAAATTGCAGTTGGTCACCGTTGAGCTCTGATTGGGTGCAGTAAGTGTGTCTTTACTTCTCTTAAAAGTAGTGGTTTTTATCATTTTGAAAACACTATAGTATTTTTTTTCCCATCCCTACAGGAATTAAAATAATCAATTTGTCTCTTTAGTATTAAAAAACTTATATTTGTATTTGTATATAAGGAAAAAAAATTATTAAAATAAAAATAAGCTCACATTCAACGACGTCTTACGAAAAATGTCACAGTTTTGAGATAAAAATAAATGAATAAAGTAAATCTATATTTACTCAAACTTATAAGTTAAAAGTAACACTATCACAACAGAAAATTTTATATTTTAGAACTGACATTTTAATAAGAATGAACGTGACAAAAGGATATTTCCTTTAAAATAGGCGGCGTCTTTATTTTTTACTTTCCTTTACCATTATTTTTGGTTACTCTATTAGGCGTGATTTAAAATATTTATACTGGTACAATAATGTCCAAAGTTTGATAACGCGCTTATCGTGTTGAGCTCGACCGCTGAGGACGGGGAGATCAAGGTTCGAATCTCGGTCGGGTGAACTGGGGGTGGTTTTTCCTAAATGTTTTCCACTCTCCTCCACGCAAATGTGGGTTCACTTCCTCTAATTAAACCTCCCCAATTCCTAATCCATTAGAGTAATTAGTATTTAAAGCGTATAAACCGAATGGGTAGTAAGACGTGGTGCTAAATATTATTATTATTATTATTATTATTATTATTATTAATGTCCAATTTTTTTATCGGTTAAAATTTATTTTCTAAGCGCTAGACTTTATTAAAGACGCATTTACAAATGGGGCATACAGTCATAACTTCTAAAATTAGAATATAACTACAAAAAAAGGATTATTACCATCCAATCTCTCAGAAACCATTTCTTGAAGAAGCCCCAAATATATATTTTCTTTAATAAAGGAAGTCGAAGTTTTGCAAGGAGTCATTTTTTAAAACAAATATTTTATTAAATTTCATGTAAAATATGGTTTTAAATAAACCAATTATTCGAAAATTCATTACTGTTTTTGCTACTCTGCTTTTAATATCAAAGGAGTTGGTTTGTGTGAAGGCAGGTTTTAAATAATATGAGAAAAAGCTCATTATAACCTGGATTAGACTCGAACACCTACCTCTCAGTCACATTCAAAATAGATAAGGCGGACTAAAATCTTCATGTAAATCGGTTCTAATTTAAATTTATTAATTTAATAATATCTTGTATCAACTATTTTTAAAGTAATTATTTCCTAATTTATATTTAAATTAACTTTTAAAAGATGGTTTTAATTTATATTTTTTATTACATAAAAAATATGTTTTGAAATTAAGTTTTTAGAGCTATTTAAAAGAAATACCATATAATCTAATGAGTCTTTTGAATAGTTTCAGCAGCTCTTAAAAAATGTACATGAATATTTATTTATACCAATCAAAAATAATATTACATCAATTACTTTTCTTTTTACTCGAAATTTCTACACTGTTTTATGTTTTAAAATACTTTAGAATTTTTTAACTTCATTAGATTGTCAACTAGAAGCAGAAAACGGTAACTGTACGAAATCTTAGTTAATCTAAGTTTCCTAAATATTCATTTTGTCAAATAAGTCTAACAACAAATATATTTTAATTTGGAACACGTTCTCTTCTTCTTCTTCTTGAAAAAATAATACAAAAAAAAAAAGCTGATTTTTTTTAAAAATCAAGAGATAAAAATGTTGCAGTAAAAGGAGAGGGAGAGAAGAGAGGGAGAGAGAAAAAAAAGGATCAAAATGAATCTGTGTAAATAACGACGTTTAATTTGTCACGTCACATCTTGTTAGCGTCTACTGGTGCTGACATGTTACGGCAGCTGTCTTGCGGTTGGGGGTGTGACGAGAAGAAATAAAAATAGGTTAAAGAGTCAGTGATACCACTTCGAATAGCTTGGTTTCTTCCTTTCGAAAGCTAAGAATACATTTAGTTAAATACAGAAATAAAATAGATAGAGTGACATGTCCGTGGATGATAATTAAGTTCAAGCTGTCTCTATAAATGTTCGTCACATTCAGACGTAAACTAATTTGTCAAAAGAAGCTAATGTTAGAATAGAACATGTGACAAATGACAAACTGTTACCGTCATGTTTTATTTTGAAACTCTATTTCAACAAAATTATTTCAATAAACAGTAAAGTATACACGCATCAGAGAGAATTAGAGAACATAAAAATAATAGATATTAATACCCGTTTAATTTATTTTTCACTTGACGGTCAAATATATTTTTACAATGAAGTTATTGATTTTTACTTGGGAGTTTGGAGTTTCAACTCCACTCGGTAGTTTGTGAGATATTCTAAAATGTGGCAGGCAAAACACAAAAACTCGTCAGATGAAAGGTTGTGCATGCTATTTTTTTAAAGTATTTTATTTAGCACCGTGTGTTACTACCAGTTCGGTTTATACGCTTAAGTACTAATTACGCTAATGGGCTAGGAATTGAGAGGAAGTGAACCCACCATTTGCGTGGAGGGAGAGTGGAAAACCATTTAGTAAAAACCACCCCAGTTCAGTCGACTGATATTCAAACCTCGATCTCCCAGTCCTCCGCAATCTGGCCCTAAACAAAACCAGCACGTTAGCCAACTACGCCAACGAGGCGGGTATGTGCGTTATTAAAATGCGTCTTCGATATACTGTTTTATTAAATTATATAGTTAAATTTATAAGAGCCATTAGAGCTTCAATAAACGTACCCCTTTAAACATATTTAAAGGAAGATGTAATTGTATAATCAGTTTCAATATAGTTTTCTTACTTTCTCACTATCTTACAGGTAGAGAAAGTATTGTGATCGTAAAAAAAATTTAAATTCGAAATGTTGATGAATGTCGACGTTTCATTAACCCCCCGAATCCGAAAAAGTTGTTTTTGAATTTCCATCTGTCTGTCTGTACTTCCAACTAGAACCTAAACTATTTTACTGATCGGGCTAAAACTTGGTATCTAGGGTTTTAACAGGGTTGCCCCGAGGGGTTTTTGTAATTGGATATCCAACCCTACAATTAAGGGTAGTTTACTGAAGGGCAAACAGAGAAAAAGTTAATTTTCTCAAAATCGGCCATACCAATTTTGATTAAATTTCATTTCTAAATACTTATAAATATTCCAAACAAATGGCTACTCTCAAAATTTTGGCAAAATGCTCAGGTCTGATGCATAAATTATCTTGTTTTTATAATATCTCCTAAAATATTTGAGATATGAAATTACATATCATTAAAAATCTTTAGTTGTAAAGAGAGTTTTAACGCAATAATTCTCCAACGCCATGGATTAATTAAATATAAGTGAGTCTCTAAAAGTTTGTTGATTTTCCTTAAACCTCATAGGATAAATGTTTGTAAAACAACGATCTACATCAATTTTAGACTCAATAGTCGATATTTATATTTTTTATTCGTTAACACTTATAAATGAGGAATTTAATAGCAATGCGATAGCATGAAGATTTGAAAAACCTAATAAAATGTAGAAAATTTTAACCGGAAGTTGAAATTTTAATAGGAAGTGTTGACCTTTGTGGACCCAACATTGATTTTTTTTATCGGTCCTAACATACAAATGAGGGCATTAATTCATTATAAATAAAATTATAAAATTTAAAACCTAGACGAAAAATAAATGTTTGACATAAGTATAGTGCAATTTATGCTTGGGTTTGCTAGCGTGTATTATTTCGTCTCATATATATAACGTGTTTTGGGTAAATATCTCCATTTTAAAGCAATAAAGCGAGAAAGTCCGTGAAGAGTTCCGTACCATTTATTTAAACTTACATTAATACAATTAATATACTAGATCGGATTTTTTTTTTATGAAATTGGTATTACTTTTCTAATAACCTATTTTATTTTTAGTTAGTGAGTTAAAGGTGTTAAGTTGGGAGTGTAGGTAACACGAGATAAGAGCAGTGTTTTTTCTGTATTTACATCAAAATATATTTCTGGTTTAAATAAATAAAATATGTATCCAATGTGTATACAGAATTTAATTTTCTTAACACAATGATATCAGAATGTCTTGAATATTTGTCAAAAGTGTCCTAGAATTTAATGATCAGCTTTTCTCTTAATTTAAAAAGTGTTTCATTTAATTTCGCTATGCTCATGACAGACATTCAACAACTGTTGATATCACCTGCAAAGAAAATTAAACTTTTGGTTTCCACAGGACAATTTTTTTTTTCTTTGGCCAAAATTATTTTTACTATAAACACTGCAAAAACTCTTACCTCATCACGCGTCTCATACATTCCTACCTTAAAATGTTTGAGATCTACATCCCAAAACAATGTCTAACAGAGCCTATTTGGATCTTGGAACCCAAAAAGATTTAGTATTCATGTATATATTCGTTTTATTACTTATTTACAGTGTTATTCAGGTTCTAGGTAAAAAATATTTGTGGTAGGGAGTGACTATAACATGTTTCAACACAATCTTGGGGTTAGCGACGCCAAAGTTGGTGCTTTATGCACCAGGGGGAGATAGGCAAAATATTCATCACGCTACGCAAACCAATAAATGCATCCCCATCACTCCCTCCCCTTACACACAGGATGGCGTCAGTCATTACAACTTGTGTCTCAACATGGATGGTCACAACATTCAACAGTTGCTGTAAATTATGAGTATCTCTTCATACATTATTATTATTATTATTTAGCACCGCGTCTTACTACCCGTTCGGGTTATACACTTTAAGTACTAATTACGCTAATGGATTAGGAATTGAGAAGGTTGAATTAGAGGAAGTGAACCCGCATTTGCGTGGAGGGTGAGTGGAAAACCATTTAGGAAAAACCACCCTCAGTTCATCCGACCGAGATTTGAACCTTGATATCCACATCCTCAGCAGTCGAGCTCAACAAGACCAGCGCGTTAGCCAATTACTCCACCGAGGCGGGTCTCTCCATACAGAAGTTCTGCTACCAATAAGAAGTGAATCCACTTCCTCAGTCGATATGCCTCTGCGCACTCGACAGCAGTCCTTGTTGAGGCCAACAAACATATCTGTGAAAGAATCAGCCATTCCTTATGAGTATCTGTTGTCAGGGAATTTAATGGCTGTTACTTGTCATAATTGACACCACACTCCTCCACTTGCCATGTTCTGAAGATTGATGAGTTGCCTAACCTCCAGGTGCATAACACGTCAACTTTAACGTCTCGTAGCGCCAACTTTTGCTGTCACCTACTCTTTAAGTTCATTACGTTAAAATAGGCTTACTCGTCTAGTCATACCCTAAAATATCTATTTTTTTTAATCTAGAGATCTAAATAACCCTGTAGTTAGCTATAGATGATATGGTTAGGTTTTGGGGCGCTGTTTTGGATTAATTTTAGGTCAAAGACTGATCAATTACTTAACCTAGGAAATAACTTGTTAAAATGGATCGGAAGGGGATGCCATAAAATTTCCTGATTTTAACAGTTTTTATAGAAAAACTTGTCTCTTTTTTTTTTTTTACAAACTAACTAATATATTATTTAAATGAATATGTTTAGTTTAATTTTTCTACACATGGTAATCTCAAAAATGTCCTGAATATCTGCCATGAACAACGAGAAATTTAAGTTGGACTTTGTGTTCCTTCTATTTTAAGTTTCGGTTTCAAACTCCACTGTGGACATGACGGTTTGTAAAATCATGCTAAGCTATATACTAAATAATAAATGTTATTTGTTTTAGTCCAATTGGAATCTTCGAAAATTCCGACCATAACTCGCAGTTTGTTCCACACAAACCGTAAATATACCTTATTAAAAAAAATCTACACTTAAGTGGTTCAATTTAATTGTACTTTATTGTAACTGGATTCCCCGAAATATCCTAGGTAGTCTTAGCTAATTTTTCACGTCCATATGTTGGCAGTACTACTGGGAAATACTGTCGGTAGCAAGACAGGCAGGGGGGGGCTACTAGGGGGGTGTACAGGAGGAGGGGTGAAAATAGAGCCAAGAGCAATCTGTCCTAAGGCGTGAGATGTAGGGAGAGTGAAGGGGGTAAGTGGGTAGGGGAGAGATGGTGATAAGTACACCATTCACGCAGAAGACATAGAAACAAATTGTTCGCCTAGGAGAGGAGAGAAGAAAAAAAGACATATAAAAGTTTAAAAAAATAGTCTAAGAATAAATTAGTGAAAAGTTCCTCGAAATTGAGCCTCTCTCTTATAAAAAAAATAGTGTTTTTTTTCACTACTGGTTTTATTTTTTATTTTAACTTGCTCGCTTCATTTAGTGAGGTGAAAGCAATTATTTAAACAGATACAGATAACGTTAATTAGACATTATAATTATCAGTGGTAGACATTTTTATGTTTCGCTTCGTTTCAAATTGATGTTTCTCTTGAACACATGTAGATCTATGATCGTCTTTAATGAGATTGGAGCCAACTTTGGTGTCTACATTGTGTAAGGAGTCACTTTCGTAATAGTCTAGACCACCAATGATGGAGATTTCCGAGTTCGAGTCCCAGTCAGGTGTGCTGAAGGATTTTCCTAGTTTGCTTTTCACTCTTCTACACGTGTAGTTTAGTTATGCGGGTGGATTAGCTAGTCTATAATAAATTCATAGACAAAATAATCAATAAAAGACCATATATGAAAAAATGCAATAATTTAAAAAAAGTAACAAAGAATTAACACTAAACAATGAAGAATTGAATAAAAATTGTATTTATTTATATAGAGTTTACACTAGTTGTCACAATATGGTTTTACAATCAGCAATTTTATGAAATCTTAAAACACATACAAAATAAATATTGAGTAGCTATCAATAACAAACAGCTATTAAATTTATCAATAGCCTGTCAACATTGATGCTTCTTCTCAAACGTGATAATTTAAAAAGACAGAACACTGTGTGTATTATTATTAGCTGTTCTGTCTTACGACAGATCCATTCCTTCTGTCAGTAAACTAAGACTGCCAATGAGCCCTGTACTTTAACTCCTCCTTCAGCTCCCAGAATTTTCTTCTTTCCTTTAAGTCATACAATATTTGAACCCTCCTTATTCCTAATCTCCTCTTTTCCTCAACCTTTCTTTCTATGTTGACATGCGAATACAGATCTTCCTAAGGATGTGTCTGGTCCAGTTAGATTTTTATCTAGGAATCACATCCATAATGGTTCTCTTCTCACCCAAAATTCTTAGGACTTAATTTGTCACCCTGTCCATCCACCTTATCTTTTCAATGTTTAAATACATTAAACGCAATTTATTGATCTTTTACTACGTAAGATAAGATTCTCCTTGTGGGGATTTATATGTAATTTGGCAAAAGGGAAAAATAACCTTTATTAATTTACAAAACCATAAGAGATAACTATTTACTCATCTTATTTTAACAATATATGTAAAGTCTGTATGGATGAAAAAAACATTAGAAACATACATACTTTGCTTAGATATTTTTAAATGCACCTATTTATTCTAAATAAAGACACAGGTAATGTGTTCATATTTTGATTAAAAATACATATATGACATTACATAATTCTTCTACTAAAATCTACTTTTAAAAAATTTACTTTTAAAATTTATATTCATATAAATAATTTATTGTAACCTCTCCTTAATTATAAATTGCAGCTTGACCTGAATTAAGTTAAATTTAAAATAATAAATATATATATATATATTTTCACTTTCCCATCTTTCCTCTTCCCTGACAGAACACTGCTAGGACTTAGCACTAGATCTACAAGATACTAAAAACGTAAAAATGAAGTCAGAAGACATCTAGAATTTTATGAACTGTTTTGAGAATCATCTGCTCCCCCTCATAATTCACTCGAACTTAAGTTTTAAGACTCCATTCTTTTTTTTGTTTCTTTCTGTTTTTTTTATTTATTTTTGTAAAAAAAGGGGGGGAAAGATGGTGAAGAGTGGAGGGGGTAAGAGAGTATTGGTTGTAGTTATTTTTTCATTTAGTTCTTTTGAAGACGTCTGCGGTTTCAGTGGCAAGACGGGCAATAACACTTTCTGACTGCTACAACATGAGAATGAACAAAACATTCCAAAGGGGGAAGAGAGGGGGGGGGATAATGGTGGGGGAAGAGGGGAGGTGAATAAAAAAAACGTGGTCTGGGTAGACCCGCACGTAAAGTTGAGACAGTGAGAAAAAAAAAAATATTTCTAAAACTATTTGATAATTGTATTGTGGTGTGTATATTAGCAAATACAGTTCCTATTGTAATATTATTATTATTATTATTATTATTATTATTATTATCACCGCGTCTTACTGCCCGTTCGGGTTATACGCATTTACACTAATGTGTAATGGTAGGGTGATTGTGAGATGAAATGGAGGACCTACAATTTAACGTGGAATCCAAACCACGGTGGAGGCCTGGCATTCCCCACATTCACAAGATGTCTTGTCAGAGGTGAAGGAAGGGTTTGTATATCAGATAAATCTTTGCCAGGACCAAGGATTTAACCCCGGCCGCCAGCACAGAAGTCCGACAACTTAACCCCTAGGCCACCAGGTCACCTAACAGGGTTATTCATTACTTCATTCGTTTTTTTATGCTATGCAGATTAATTCTTCAGCACTTCCCCCCCTCCCCCCCCCCGCGTTTTGCGAAATGCTCACGATTTATTTTGTGTATCCAGTAAATCTTTAATTGTAAGAACTTTTCAGCATAATCAGCTATAAATACTTGAGGTTTCATTTTAGTGAAGAATTATATCCAAACAGTCCAAACTAATTTTCACACGCTTCAATGGCCACGTGGACTAACGTGCTATTCTCGCAGTGGACTGGTCTGCCAATGACGGGGTGATCGAGATTCGAATCTCGGTTGAGTATTCTAAGGGTGGTTTTCCAAAATGGTTTCCCAGTCTCTCTCCACGCAAAAAGGGTACACCTCCTATAAATATTCCTAGAATTATTATCGTAATAAATACATAAGCGTAAAACGCGAACTGTTTGTAAGACGCTGTGCTAAAAAAAACACTGTGTGATTTGCTCAAATTGCTATAAATTATTATTATTATTATTATTATTAGAACCGCGTCTTACTACCCGTTCGGGTTATACGCAATTACGCTGATGTGTAATGGTAGGGTGATTGTGAGATGAAATGAAGGACCTACAGTTTAACGTGGAATCCGAACCACGGTGGAGGCCTGGCATTCCCCACATTCACAAGATGTCTTGTCAGAGGTGAAGGAAGGGTTTGGTAATCAGATAAATCTTTGCCGGGACCTAGGATTGAACCCCGGCCGCCACCATAGAAGTCTGACACCTTACCCCTAGACCACTAGGTCAGCGTGCTATAAATTAAGCTATATGAATCACGAACATACACTAATTTCCTTACGTTAAGTGAACGTTACGTTAAGGAAAGTTGATTATATCGTTATCTCGGCATTAAGAGCAATATTTAGAAAGAAAGAAAAAAAGTTGTAATTTTATATGCATTTTTCTATGATTACGTTATAAATGTAATTTTATCAGTCATCGGTGTTTTAATACCGAAAATAGTATGATTAGATAATTATTATATTATGTTGAAATATGTAATATTTTGTTAGAAATTTCAAATCTATTCATAATTATACATCCAAGTTTCATCTTCTATCAAAGTGTTTAAAGTTTTTGAGGGTTATGGCAGATATTTTAAGTCAAAGCGATAGATAAGTTACTTTCATCTTAAACGTTTCGTTGCTTCATACACCCCTAAGTAATGAATGTGATTAATAAAATAGATTCACCTCTGACAAGACGTGTATTAATCACAACTTGTGAGTGTGGGGAATGCCAGGCCCTCACCGTGGTTCGGATCCCACGTTAAACTGTGGGTCATCCATTCCATCTCACAATCACCCTACCATTACACATTAGCGTAAGTGCGTGTAACCCGAACGGTTAGTAAGATGTGGTGCTAATAATAATAATAATAATAATAATAATAATAAATTAGATACGCGTATTGGCCCACCTCGCCATCATTCCTAAATAGATAATTGTTTTTGGACACTTATCTGAGGAAACCTTGGTTCTGTGACAGGTTGAGATGAGGGTTATCAGTAAATTTGTCATTAAAATATAATAAAATTTAATCTTAAATAAAAGTTCATTCTACCATTTAGGTAGTAACTCAATGGAGGGGGTGTAGTTAGCTTATGTAGGCCTAGTATCTAACTAACTTATTACCCTAGATTAATTTTTGTGTTGAGACAATGTATGCGTTTAGAAAGATCAGATAAAATACCAAACTTAGCCCAGCTTTTGAAATTAAGTAATAGACTATATCTAAAAAGAAAAAAAAAATTTAATCACTTTTATCTTTCATGATATTTCTGTAATTATATTATATAAATTAATATTGAAGTAATGAGCGTGTGTTTGAATTAAATCAAGATATCGCACCCTGAATACAAGACTGTCGTAACTCAAAAAATCGATTTTTTTTTGTTTTATACATCTTAAGTCGAGAAATTCCCATCTTTTTGTTTTGCAAAACTATCACATCTCTTGGTTTACCTTTGATGGGTTAAAAAGCAGATAATTTAGTCTTACATTTATGAAAATTATAATAATGAATTAATGCAAGACTGTCGGATCTAAGTTGTGATAGTCTTGCACTGATTTTAATGTACTACATTTAGTGGTTTACATGCAAAACTATTGCAACTCAAAATGTGCCAAGTACTCTTAGATAATTACTATGCGCTAGGTGACATAACCAGACAACGAGACTTCCTTACAAAATACATTACACCAATAACGCCAAAATATCGATATGCTAGGGAAGGAAGCAATCGTTCAACAAACTATGCATACTACTTTGAAATAAATGGCACTAAAACAAGGGTTTGTAAAGCGTTCTTTTTAAGAACACTTTGTATCAGTGATATGACTACTAGGACAGCGATGAAGAAAATGAATCAGGGAGTTGTGGAGGGAGATCTAAGAGGCAAACATGGAAATCAGAAAACTACTGACAGTGAAGTGATGAATGGGATACGAGAACACATAAACTCTATTCCAAGAATTGAATCGCACTATTTGCGAGCACAAACTACTCGACAGTATATTGATGGAAGTTTGAATATTGCCACACTATACAGATTGTATAAGGAAAAATGTATAGCAGAAAAAAAGCCTTTTGCAAAGCTACCAATATACACAAAGGTGTTTAATACAGAGTACAATATTGGTTTATTTACTCCCAAGAAGGATCAGTGCAGTTTGTGTGAAAAATACCAAAACTCAAGTCCTAATGATAAAATATCCATTGAAGAAGTTTACCAAAAACATCAAAATCAGAAAGAACTATCTAGGCTAGAAAAGCAAAAAGACGTAGAAGAATCTAAGAGTGATTCAAAAACACTAGTTGCAGTGTACGACTTGCAAGCAGTACTTCCAACACCAATTGGTAACGTATCTTCCTTTTATTATAAAAGCAAACTTGGGACCTACAATTTCACTATTTATAATATTGTGGACAAAACTGGGACTTGCTATGTTTGGCATGAAGCTATTGCTCAAAGAGGGTCGAATGAAATCGGAAGCTTCGTTTTTCATTATTTAAAAAAAGTATGTTCCGGTAAAGAAAATGTTGTTTTTTATTCAGACAATTGCTGTGGTCAGAATAAGAACAAGTATGTATGTGCAATGTACTTGTATGCAATTAACGTCTTGAACCTCAATACAATTACTCATAAATACCTTATTACTGGACATACCCAAAATGAAGGCGACAGCATGCACTCTACAATTGAAAAAGAAAAGTTAAGAATGCTTAAAAGCAGTCCACTTTTTGTTCCTTCACAATGGGTTCCTATTATTGGATTATCAAAAAAGAATGGCAATCCGTATGTAGTCAACCAAGTGCAAACTAATGATGTTTTTGACTTAAAAAAGCTTAGTGTTGATATAGGTAAAAACTTCACATTGAACACCAACAGAGAAAAAGTCAATTGGAATAGTATTAAAGTTTTGAAGTTCGTAAAGCAGTACCCAGAAACAATTTTTTACAAGTCAGATTATAATGACAAAGACTTCAAGGAGATAATGGTAAGAGAGAAGAGCCGCGGGAAAATGAAGGTAATAAATGAAATAATTTTAGAGCCAGCATTTTCCACACCACCTCCAATATCAGCAAAGAAAAAGGCTGACCTCTCTTTGTGTAAAGATCTAGCGATCCCTGCGGAGTTCCATAGGTTCTATTCGGAATTGCCAGCAACTGCGACTACTAAAACATTGACTAGGGAATGCAATAGTGAAGAAAGTGATTGAAAATGCCTGCAAAATGAAATGTTAATCCACTACGTTATTTTTAAGAAAAAATTTAAATCTTTAGGACATAGACAAAAAATACAATAATAATTATTTTTTTAAAGTGAATTTAATTCAGAACTGAAAATTGAATTTCATTTTCCATTAAGTATTTTTTTTAAATGATTTTATGATACTTTTCACCATATTAAAATAAAATGTTCATAAAAATACGTTGTGTCATCATTTATATTTCATTGCATTTACTACTTACAATACTAATTTTCCGACAAAAAAATTGGCATTTAATCATGCAAGACTACCGTAACTCAAAATAAATTTAAATAATTAGCTAAATATTAAAAATGTAAATTTTTAAATAAACCAAATAAAAGACCATATTGAAATATGTTATTATGAATTAGAACAATCTTATTAAATAAAAATTAGTACCTAAAGTAAGGCTTTGAAAAAGTTAAAAATCTTTAACACTCATTTCCCTAAAATAACATTTTTTGAGTTACGACAGTCTTGTATTCAGGGTGCGATATATTCTTATTTTTAAATTCGTGATTCTTTTGTTAATGAAATATTGGTTAAAGGACCATTATTACGACCGATTAATCTGGAAATTAAATAAATAATCATGATAAAATCGAGAAAATTATGCAAGTGCAGTTGAATGCAGTCTCCATTTGAAAATGGATCAAATAGGATCAGCGTTTAATTTCAAAATAATCATATTTTAATTTTGTTTTATTTAAAAAGATGTATGTTAAAACTGTTTGACTAATCCGTTGTTTTTACTTTCTCGCTATCTTACAGGTGGAGAAAGTATTGTGATCGTAAAAAAGATCGAACTCAAGATTTTAATGAATGTAGACTTCATGACCCCCCCCCGAAACCAAAAGAGTGTTTTTTTTAATTATTGTATGGCTAGCTGTCTGTACCTCGGACTAGAGCCTTAACTGCTTTACTGATTGGGTTAAAACTTTGTATCTAGGGTTTGCATAGGGTTGCCCCGAGGGTTTTTTGAAACTGGATATCTAATCTTAAAATTAAATTTAGTTTACTGATGGGCAAAAAAGAGAAAAAATCAATTTTCTCAAAATTGGCTATGACGATTTTGAATAAATTTCATTTTTAAATATTCATAAATATTTCAAACAAAATGGACGGTCTCAATATTTCGGCAAAATGACATGAAGGGTTCCGGTATGATGCTTAAACTATTTTTTTTTTATCATATCTCCGAAATTATTTGAGATATGAAATCACTTATCAATGTGAATATGTATATCTATTTATAATACAACTCTTTTATTTGAAACCAATTTATTTGTACCAAAAGAATGTGCAGCAAAATGCAACCAGATCCCCTTTACCGTCTTTCACCGGACGTGTGTTTGTGCGCCATCAACATCTGAAGAAGTGTCGTGTCATGTTGTACCGCCTCACACGTAACACGTACCGCTCACACATGTGTGTGTGGTAAAACACACTCCTCCTATCTGACTTACAAGGCGGACCATTTGTCACACATCTATCAAGTTCTCTCCCTCCCCCTCCCCCCTCAACCCCCCATCTAACCTTTCTCCACATTTCCCCCTCTCCCACCGGCCAATCCACACATGAGCACAGCTGCTATGATTCTCAAAGCGTGTATACTTGTATAGTCTAGCACGAAACCACTAATTTTTACAGTTTTGTCCGACTGTCATAGAAAGCCCCTTTATTTGACTAGACGCAACTACTAGATCCACTTTCACGTATTCATACGTCAAGTCATGTGATCTGAAGCTCTTAAATTTGATAGAGATTATCAATAAATATAGAATAAAGATAATAATAAATTAAAATCTTATCAAAGTTAGCCGAAAAATAATATGTTTGTGTTTTATAAAACGGCTTCCCATAAAAATCAAGAGTTATGTTGGATTTTTCTGTAATTTTTGTCTTACTACACAACCTAAGATATACCCCTAATTTTTGTTGGAAGAACACTAGATAAAATTCAAACATATTACTTTGAGGCCAACATTAATAATATTTTCTTATAATATTTGTGTTATTCTAAAGTTATTGATAATATCTATCAAAAGTAACATCTGCAGATGACATGACTATGTATGAGTATATTAAAATTGTTTTAGTGACTTTAGTAACTAACTTTTACTGTTCTTCCTACCAAAATCATACTATATCTACACTGATACAATAATTGCGTAAGGATGAGAGAGCTATAATTCAGAAAAGTTGTACCAGCATTTACATAGAGGGGAAAATTGGATAGCTTTTAAGCAAAAATATACCACCCTGTAAGCCCAAGCCGGACTAGAGCCTCGGCATCCCTATCACCGGTAATTCGAACCAGACGAGACTAAAGACTTTGTGAATGTGCTCATGTGTGCTATTGGTTCTTAAAGTCGGTACTAATTAAATCGTTCGTTGGAATCAAATAAATTCTATGTTGTTTTTTAGCACCCAGTCTTATTACCCGTTCGTATTATGCGATTGTGTACGTCTTACGCTGATGGTCTAAGGAATTAGGAAGGTTATAGTTGGAGAAAGTGTAGTTGCATTTGTGGAGGCAATGGAAAACCAGTACACCAGACAAAGAGTCGAAGTTTGATCTCCCCGTTATCGGCAGTCTAGTCTAACACGAGAGTAGCGCCTTAACCATGTGGTCACTGAATCTGCTAATCAAAGTTTTATTAATGTTGAGCACAGAGAAATATGTTTGTATTTTCTAAAAGTTGTTTTCGACGTACCTGTGTACCATTCTCAGTCTATTCGTCTATTAGTCTATGATTCTGACACCCTCGCATCTCACCGTGTGAACCCCGCAGTGAGTACCAACGTGATAAAGATGTCTTTCAACGATTCTCTCTCTACAGTTTAGTATTGCTTCTCTTGAAGAAAAGAATAAATCATTCGCCACTTGGCATGAGAGTGGAGGGCATTTGGAGTGTTCGGGGTATAAACCCCTTATATACCTAATATACACATACACACTTATACACGTGCAGCTTACATATAAACACACTAAAACTTGAAAATACATTAAAAAAATATACACATGTACACTCAAAACATATAAACACACAAACAAAACATACATATGACGTACTCTCAAACATATTTTTACAGGGTGGCCCACGGAAAAGTAGCCCGCCTCCCATATCCAGCAGGCACCTCATTCTGAATTGGAGGAGGTCAATCCCCTCCCACCCATATTGTGACATGAAGAATGAGTCAATAAAGCTTTATACAAACAGTTCACTTGCTCATTCTTCATGTCACGATATGGCTGGAAGGAAATTGACCTCCTCCAATTGAGAGCGAGGCGCCTGCTGGATATAGAAGGCGGGCTACTTTTCCGTGGGCCACTCTGTATATATGCATATGCATATGCATACGTGCACACTAGATTCTTTTCGGCTATGAGCCAGTTTAATAGTCAAATTTAGTACGCCTCAAGTGCGGCACTACACTAAATACATGACGACACCTACCTAAACCAGAATGGAATGGGCCAGTTTCCTATGCGAGAACGGCCCATTCCATTCGAGTTTAGGTAGGTGTCGTCTTGTACTTAGTGTAGTGCCGCACTTGAGGCGTACTAAACTTGACTATGAAACTGGCCCTAAAACGCATTTCACACGATTATAAATTTGCATATGTGTAAACAAAAATACACATTTACATAAATATATGCACACATATATAAATATATGCATAAAACATAGTGTGAAGATTACTATACATATTAAAACACATAACTATGTATCATATACATATAAATATATTTGTCTTCATAAATAGATTGAGCAATCTATGATAATAAAAGGAAGTGTTTGTCTGCCTGTGTGTTTGTTTGTGTGCGATGATCAGCCAAATTTACGGCATGCAGAGATCTGAAATTTTTTAACAAAAGTATACGAAGGGGGTTCCGAATGCACCCTGAAGCTGGATTTTTAAATTTTTAATCAGCTTTTTAATTAGGCTATTTTCTACAAATTTTTGAAGTGGTCACGTGCAATGTCATGTGGGATTGCTAGTTAGTCTATATTGTTTAATATTAAAATGACCGCCTCTATGCTCTAGTTGTCAGAGTTTTTGTCTACAGATCAGGAGGCTCTGAATTCGATCCCCGACGCTTATAAAATATATCTGTAGAACTTTGTGTCAGAAACGGGGTCATACTCAGTTTCATGAAAACAAATGAGGAGCTACAGTAATAAATAAGTAGCAGTTTGCGTTTAGAAAACCGAATGAACGGCTAGAGGTTTCGTTGTGCTGACCACAAGACACCCTCTATCCGCAAATGTTGGTATTATTGTAACCCTGTTATAACATATGTTAGAAGAAAAGAAAATAACTTTTGGCTCACCCCTCATGCCCCAGTTGACCCGGCCTCGGCCGTACTCCGCTCCGCTCAAAGTCACAAACACGCACCAGCACTAACAACATCTCATTGACGAGGCCTGGCTTCAATTCCTCGCCGCACCCAAGAACAAAAGAAGAGAGACGATATGCGCAGATGGAATGCGCGTTAGCGACAGTGTACAAAGACTATCATAACTATGGTTGGGCACGCATTTTAAAAAAGACGGAGGCGAGCAATGTGTGTTCTAGACGTTTGCACCATCATCTTTGTTCCAGGCATTGAGTGCACATAGCGTCACTTGTCTGATATATATA
>CABEEJ010001045.1:144786-169699 GCA_901482245.1 Timema douglasi | reverse complement strand
TACAGTAGCCCCATGGCTTCTTTGGTACTGAATGACAGCTCACAGCTGACAACTTTGGAAAAGTTACCAAACCAAATTATGTATCCCTACGCCGAACCATTTGATCTGAAAAAAAAAACATGTGTTTAGCAGCTGTCACTTCTGACGGTTAAAATTTAGGTATATACCTAAATATTGACTATCAGAAGTCATCTGTGAACTGTCAGTCAGCACCAAAGAGGCCATGGGCCTACTGTAGGTACAAAGGTCTCTCACCTATAGATCGCTATGTAATGAGTGCTGGCACTACCCACTCATTACTTAGCGATCTATAGGTGAGATACCTTTGTACCTACAGTAGGCCCATGGCTTCTTTGGTGCTGACTGACAGTTCATAAATGACTTCTGATAGTCAACATTTAGGTATATACCTAAATTTTAACCGTCAGAAGTGACAGCTGCTAAACACATGTTTTTTTTTTCAGATCAAATGGTTCGGCGTAGGGATACATAATTTGGTTTGGTAACTTTTCCAAAGTTGTCAGCTGTGAGCTGTCATTCAGTACCAAAGAAGCCATGGGGCTACTGTAGGTTATATTCACGTCTCTGTATTCTAAATTCCGTCTGACAATTATGTTTCAAAATTACAGTTCAGGACTTCGTATTAAAAAAAACCTCATTATTTATTGTATCTGGTTTTACTTCATATTGCTTGCTGACCATGGATAAAATATACAGCTTAGCACGGTTCAGCCGTACGACCTGTTTAACATCACTTGGTGATCTTTTGGGAGAACATATAAATATATATATATATATATATATATATATATATATATAAATTATTTAGCACCGCGTCATACGCTTTAAGTACTAATTACTTTAATGGATTAGGAATTGGGAAAGAGGATCGCCGGCAGTGGCGAGGGAATGCCTTCAGTATTACTTGTGTTTTTGGGTATTTATTATGATTACTTTAATGTGATGTTTAAGAAGGTCAATGTAACTGGAGTTGTGTCATGTATCTAACGCCACCATTTAACATGAGATGGGGTCTCACACGTTCAATATTTTATTGTTCTGTAATTGTTGTTCACTTTTCCGATGCCTAACGATATTTCACGCTTCACTCTCTCTCTTAGAGCATTTATTGTCATATTGTTTTTTTAAATAAATAAACTCTCTTGTGGCCAACCTGTCTGTTATTTTTGGGAGATAACCAAGGGGTGGGTTACACTATCATCTCTAACAGTGGCGGCCGCTCGGTCAGTATAGTTTGTTTGCGGGCTCAAATGATGGAATTTTGTTATGTTATTATTATTATTATTATTATTATTATTATTATTAGCACCGCGTCTTACTACCGGTTCGGGTTATACGCACTTACGCTAATGTGTAATGGTAGGGTGATTGTGAGATGAAATGGAGGACATACAGTTTAACGTGGGATCCGAACCACGGCGGAGGCCTGGCATTCCACACATTCACAAGTTGTGATTAATACACGTCTTGTCAGAGGTGAAGAAAGGGTTTAGTAAGCAGATAAATCAGTATCAGGACCGAGGATTGAACCCCGGACCCCCATCACAAAAGTCTGAAACCTTACCCCTAGACCACCATGTCACCATTTTTTCCATAAAATAAAGGATTAAAATTCTTCTTAATTAAAGCTCTAGAATGTATTTCTACAAAATAACTAATTATATAATTTTCATTGGTAATAAATTAGAACTAAATATTATGGGAAAAAGGTTTCTACTTTAAACGTATTAGGCAAATAGAATGTAACGTTCTACATAAATTTCAAACAGTAGCTCCAGCCTCCTTAACTAAAATGTTGAGCCACACACCATCTATCGAGCGTTCACATGACTACATTTTCGCCATTCTTCTCCCTCTGGTCTCTAGCATATGAGTTTAACGGGCCTTGAAACTGTACCGTAGACAGTCTTCTTTTCTTTTTATTCTTTATGACAGATTAAGTGAATAAAGATTTTTCTTTTGCATGGCTTTTGTGGCCTACCAACGTTAGAGTCAATGACGCGAATACGATGAGTTTCTGCGTGTTTTACAAATATGTACCTACACAGTCAGTCGAAGAAGCTACCAAGTCAAACGCGAGACGAATCAAAAACAATTCAAATTTTTGAAATACAATAAAACAGTCCAAAAGTAAAATTGGAAAATATTTAAATTATATACTTTAAAAAAAAATCTTTGTGAGATTTAATTAAAATAAAAAATAATTAAAACAATAATAATGTTAATTCAAAATTGTGAACTACAACAAAGCCTTTCAAAACAAAACTGTGCACTTTGTGAAATTTCATTTTAAAAAATCAGTAAAATAATAATAATATTTTTTTAAAATATTTAGCTATTATTTTGTATCAGTTTGTTAAAAATTCGATTTTTTAACTATTTTAAGCGATACAATGATATTTAATGTGGTTATTTAAATTATGTTGAGAAATTCGTTTATAAAAACCATCTTCCAATTAATACTATATGACTGTCTGCTTATTTTATCAGTTTTAATCACATTTTCTTGCCATTTTAAATCTATTATACTTCTTGCAAAACATGCTTAGAAAAATTGTCATAATTTTTGAATGTACAGTACATATGTTTAGGTTTATAAATAACGGATATTTTAACAAATGCCAACTTTGTAGAGTGTTTCCTATGTTAATGTGAGATTTTATAACATAAATATTATTTAATATTTTTTTAACAATATTGTACAATATTTTTGCAATATTAATTAGTCAAATATACCTTATTTGAGAAATTTTGTAATTTTCGGTTACTAAACCTTTTGTATTAATGACAGATAAAATAAAACTATGGTATCAGAAGAAATGAATGTATATGTTTTGAAAGCAGTTTATATCCGTCCATAAAATATTATCATAGGAATATTGTAAATTATAAAATGAATATATAATAATTATATAAAGTGAAAAAAAAAATGCATTCAACCACATACACACACAGGCAAATATACAGATGAAAGCGAGCAAGAAAGCAAGTCAAAAAAGGTGTTATTTATCCTAGATGAGAATAAGAAAAAAGAAAAAGTTATAAAAATACATGGAGTTGACTCTGTTTTTCGCCGTCAATGAGGAAAGCTTGGTATTCTTGAATAACAGGGCCCGTCTACAACACTATGCAACGCGAAGCTTTACATCTACATTTTGAACATTATTACTTTTCTTTAGATTGAAATAAAGAAAAGCCAGGTCCTAGAAGAAGAAATGAGCTATTTTGAAAGATGATTTAATGTCCATTCCATCACATTTACTTCAAATTAAATATCGCTGATATGCTTTGTGGATATTTTTATAATTTTATCTTCTTAATATTTTGAGAATTTTTACAAAATTATTACGTCGAATGATTTTCTCTGGGTTAATTAGATTATATTTTACTAATTTAAATTGTTTTAGTTTGAGAATATATATTTTATTAACATCTTAAGAAATATAGAAGTTTTTGAAATGGACTTTATAGACTGTTTAAGCGGATTATCTTAAACTGATCTTGAAAACTAACAATACATCACGTGAAATTGTGTTAACAGGCTAAAAAGTGATCAATTTGACTATATAATTACTAGCAAGTATATAAGCTAAGAGATACATATATTTATATTCCACAATAGCGAATTGTTCTCGCCACAAATGAAAACTAAAAAATTGTTTTTGAGGGATGAAAATAAAGCTTGTTACTGATTAAAGATAATTAGGGGCCTTTTTTAATGTATACACATTTTTTTCATATCGTTGCAGAAGCATTAAAATCTGGTTATAGACCTCTATACACTTCAAATACGCATTAAAATCGTCACAATTTATCTTGAACAAAATCGAAGTATTGTGAACTTGTTAAATATATTTAATTCTTGATCTATAAATTTTTATAATAATATAAACCCGCCTCAGTGACGTAGTTGGCTAACGCGCTAGTCGTGTTGGGCTCGACTGCTGAGGACGGGGAGATCGAGGTTCGAATCTCGGTAGGGTGAACTGAGTGTGGTTTTTCCTAAATGGTTTTTTCACTCTCCCTCCACGCAAATGTGGGTTCACTTCCTCTAATTCAACCTTCTCGATTCCTAAGCCATTAAAAGTAATTAGTACTTAAAGCGTATAACCCGAACGGCTAATAAGACGCGGTGCTAAATATTTATATTTATAGTAAGATATGATCATTAGTAATTGCCAATCTGTATATAATATGAACCACTTGATTAATAGTTAATAATAAGTGAAATATGATTTTATAAGTAAATGTTCCCACATGGCCTAAACCATATTCAATATAATAAATGACCCTCCATGTGGTGTAGCTAGCTATCATGCTGGTTTCATGTTGAGCTAGACTGACAAGGACAGGAATATTGAGGTTCGGATCTCGTTCAGGTGAACTGGGGGTGGTTTTTCCTAAATGGTTTTCCACTTTCCTTCCATTCAAAAGTGTATTCTCTTCCTCTAATTTCAACCTTCACAATTCCTAACCAATTAACATAATCAGTACTTAAGTGTATAGCCCGAATGGGTAGTAAGACGTGATGCCATAATTTAATTTAAATTTAATATCATAAATGTATAGGCCTACATATTAAAATAATTTGATGTATTAAACTTTAATTTTAGCCCTTCGTCTAACTCTCCGTTCAAATTATAAGCATAGGCCTATACAGGATAATGTGTGAGAGATGAAGAAGGTTGATTTTATTAGAGTCGTATCCGCATTTACGTGGAAAACTAATTTGTGAAAAGTAGGTCTTATAATCTTTAAATTAACTTAATTTTCTTCTTATGTGTTATGAAAAGAGACACGATTAATTTAAAGATATGGAGGCTAGGAACTTAAAACAAGTCATCGACCCCTGGTGTAAACGTTAAAAATATCGAAATGGAGATTTTGATTAATATAGACGTTATATAAATCCCTGAGAAGGAACAAGCGTGTTCACGATGCTGTGTGCTTATGTGTATGTATCTTAGCCTATAACCGGAACCAACTAAACTTTACCTGCTCCGGTTGGCACATGGTCTAACACGCAACTCTTGCATTAGGCTAGAATGCCGATTATGGGCTGATAGATGTTCGAATCTTATTCGGGTATACTGAGGTTGGTTTATACCAAATGTTTTTTCCCCTTTTCCCTCTACCCAAATGCAGGTACACTTACTTAAATATAACTTTCCTAATCCCAAAAACCATTGGCGTAGGTAATCATTATTACATAAGTGATTAACCTTAACCAGTAGATGACCTGGCGGTCTAGGGGTAAGGTGTCAGACTTCTGTGCTGGCGGCCGGGGTTCAATCCTCGGTCCCGGCAAAGATTTATCTGATTACCAAACCCTTCCTTCACCTCTGACAAGACATCTTGTGAATGTGAGGAGTGCCAGGCCTCCACCGTGGTTCGGATCCCACGTTAAACTGTAGGTCCCTCATTTCATCTCACAATCACCCTACCATTACACATTATCGTAAGTGCGTATAACCCGAACGGGTAATAAGACGTGGTGCTAAACAATACTGATCATTTGGACTTGAACTTAGTATCCAGTGCTTTTATAATCTTTCCCCGAGGATTTTTGGAAATTATATAATATATAATATATTTATTTTAAGTATTTAACGTAAACTTTCTGAATAGATTGATTATATTAGAACAATAGAAAGTCTATGAGTGGGAGGGAATGGTCCTACCAATCTAGAAGTGAAGAGTGTTTTTCCAAACCTTCCAGGGTTCGTTTACATGCCACAATCTACATGGGGACCACGGTTTTATTTACCTCCAAAGGAAGTCACGCTTAAGGATTTTTATTGCGCAAGAAATTTCCGTCGACACCAACTGGGTTTGAACCCACGAATAACGGGTACTGAGGCGAACACCTCGCCCCAAGACCACCAAGGTCAACCATTAGAGGAAAAAAACACTAAATTTAAGGGTAGTTTATTGAAGGGTAAAAAGAGAAAAATTGTTTTTCTCAACATCTATTTTGACTATATTTTGTATCCATGATCTGTTTAACATTACAAACAAAATTCCAACTCTCTTTTATTAATGAAAATTACTTTGAATGTATTTTACATAAGTGCAAATTCCCAATTGTTATATATCAGTAAAAATTTGAGATAAGAAAGAACTTATCATTATAATGTTGTTTTAGAATTAAAAATGAAAGTCTTTAATTTGGAATACATTTTAAAAAAACCAATAGTTTCTGAGAAATAAACAAATAAACTTATTTATGAAGCGGTGAAAATGTGAAATTATTTTTTATGCTCTTTGGTGGACAAAGATGTTCCACTTTTCTCAATGTGTCTGTAATAATATATATTTTCTCATTTATGCTCTTTGTTGGGGGTGTTTCTGCAACAATGTATATTATTACCTTTCACAAATCTTATTAGTTTTAAGTAAATGTTTCTCTATTTTAAGGTAAAATAAAGAGAAAGTCTTTGCGGTGTAAAGAAAAGAGTAGCTCCATTTATTTGGATTGTTGTCGAGAAATAATTGGGGATTAGAAAGGGTAAGTGGGAGAGGGGAGTTATTCCCTAAGGAGAGTCTCCCCTACCCCCCAGAAAAGTGTAACCAGAACTCCCCCAAAGGACCTCAGGACCGAGCCGGGTTGTGGTTTTCAACCCTCTTCGAGGGAAATTGTAAGGGTGAGAGGTTCTGTTCTTTTCATTCGCTGTCCGATGTGATCCTTGAAAAAAAAAAAAAAGAATTGGACGACTTTTACTAATTGGGAAGACTGTTAAATGAATCCCTCGGGATGTTGTCGGCAATAGAACATGAGCTTCACAGTATCCGCTACTCGGTAACATATGTCACGAAGTGCGGGGATAAGGGTCCCAGCTTGTAGTTTGAAAAAAAAATCTTACTGGTGTAAAAGTAGGATGAAAGAGGACACAAAAAAAGGCCAATGTTTTTTACAGTTTTTTAAAGGAAAAACGATTTTCTGGCTAAAATAAATAAAAATTGCTTTAGTACAAACATAAAGATTAATTTTCTTCACGTGTTGATATCAACCGTTCCTAAATATCCATCATTCGCATAGCAACATTAGATGAGAAACTTTCTAAATTAAGAGAAAAAACTGTAAATAAATTCCAATACACCGTTAAGGTACGGCAGAAAGGAGCGCAAGTGTTTTTATATAATTGATAACTTTTGGTCAAAATAAATCAAATATTTCACCAGTAGCAACATAGAGTTTAGTTTTCTGCACATGCTAATGTAAACAGATATTGAATTGTTAAAGGTGTCCTGGAATTTTGTCAAAACTTTTTCTCTGTATTTAAAAAGTTTTGACAAAATTCCAGGACACTCTTGATATATATTCAAGATCTGTTGATATTAGAATACGCAGAAAGCTAAACTCTATATTCCTACTGGAGAAATATTTTATTTAATTTGGCCAAAAAAATGTAATGCTCTAAAAACTGTAAAATTATTCGCGCTCCCTTCGGCCGCACCTTAATGGATATTCAAGAAACTTTGAGTTCATCATATAAAAAGAATTTAATCTTATGTTTGTACTGGATTAATATTTATTTAGTTTGTCCAAAAAAAAATTTGCCATAAAAACTGCACAACTCACGTCTCCTTCCATCCCACCTTAAGTCATGCATACTCGCATCTCTGGTCCAACGGTACAAGGCGTCACTCTCGCAGTAGACTAGATGGCTGCTTGTCAGGAGGATCAAAGCTCAAATCCCAGGCAGACGTACTGAGTTCTTTTAGCCCATTAACCCTCTTAAAGTTATCGCCTTGATCAGAGAGAAAGTATCAATCTCTGTCAGGTCCCTTAGCTTAAAATATTATTATTATTATTATTATTATTATTATTATTATTAGCACCGCGTCTTACTACCCGCTCTGGTTATACGCACTTACGCTAATGTGTAATGATAGGGTGATTGTGAGATGAAATGAAGGACCTACAGTTTAACGTGGAATCCGAACCACGGTGGAGCCCTGACATTCCTCACATTCACAAGATGTCTTGTCAGAGGTGAAGGAATGGTTTAGTAATCAGATAAATCTATGCCGGGACCGAGGATTGAACCCCGGCCGCCAGACCTTAAAATACAATGGTTTGTGTCATTTTCTGGAACTACTTTTATATTTGGTTTCAGATTGTACTCCCTCCTTACGCTTCACCTATAACCACCCTTTGTCATGTAAATAATAGAGAGGGGAAAGAAAGCTAGCAAATATTTTAAATCAAGGTAAAGAGGAAAGCTTGCTGATAGCTTTCAATATCTGAACATTTTCTGTTGTGAGCAAATATCCTTAAAAAGTCGTTAAAATTGAGCTACTGAACACACTTTCATATGTTTTTTTCTAGCAATAAAACTCAAACTATGGGGTTATCAAGTAAAGTAGGCCTGTTGAAGTCTTTCGACTTTATTTTGCCATGAATAATATTTTAAATAAATTGTCGTGGAATCAAATGTTGCGTTAGAGTTAAACAACTGTGTGGGGATTACTCATTTACCAACTTGACTCCATTATATGGTTTCCTTCCTTATTGACCACGCAAATACGTGAACATCTCAAAATTCTACAATCTTCCATTATTATTTATATTATGTGGATAGCATTGTGATGGTTTCATAACGCCAAAGAATTGTACACCTAGATGACAGGATGAACACATTAAACCACGATTTAGCTTCAGACTAGATGCTACTCCATTCCTAGCCAACTATAACCTCAATAGACTAGATTGTCCGCGATAAAGAGGTTAGGGTCTGAATCCTGTGTGGTGTCACTTAGGGTGTTTTTCCTCCTTAAGGACATTTCAGATGAATTTCCTTTTAATTACTCTCCTAATCTATACCCCTTAAAATAATACGTAGAATAAGTATTATATTAAGACAGTACTAAAAACTATATCAAAACATTTTTGGCCAAAATTAATAAAATATTTCTCCAGTAGAAAGATAGATTTTAATTTTCTCCATATGATGATGTCAACAGTTGTTGAATATCTGTCTAGGTGTCCTGTAATTTAACAACTTTCTTCATTTAAAAAGTAACTCAATTAACGCCGCAATGCTTATAATCAACAACTGTTGATATCATCAAGAGAAGAAAATTAATCTCTTTGTTTCTACTAGAACAATAATCTATTTATTTTGGCGAAAAAAAAAAATTGTTTCCAAAATTTGCGAAAAAACTACCTAAAGCCTTCATTCCCTACACTCACCCCTCCCGTCATTCAGTTGGATAGAATTCGTTAGTATTGAATAAAAATTATTAAATATAAGAAATTATCATATTACTATCCGAAAAACTTTGATGACCTTGATTTTTTCATTAAATTAAACCGGATCAGTGCTTGCATATCCCAAGGCGTTACTTTCGTAATATACTGATTATCATTGGTGTGGAGATCGAGGTTTGAATCCCAGTTGAGTGTACTGAGTCTAATTTTTCCACTATCACTCAACGCAAATGAGGGTACCATTCATCTACAAATTATTATGCCACAATCTTTTTTTTTTACCATTGGGTTTTACCAACTGATAAAGTTATCCAACCATACTCAGCAGACCCGATTAGGATTCTAACTCTGATCTCCCTGTCATCAGCAGGCAAGTCTAGCATGAGAGTGACGCCTTAGACCATTTGACCACTGAAGTGGGTCCTAGCGTAATTAATGTATGCGTTTAGCCAAAATGGGTACTAAAACGCCCTGAAAAAATAAAACATTAATGGAAGGTAAACCCACGTATCAAAGAGAACACGTGAATAAATTGTTTCCTAAACACGGCCGGATGCTGGCCAGCTAAGCAACGAGCATTCTAAGGAGCACTTAAGTTTTATTTAAACATATATCATCCCTGGGAAGTGAGGCACTATGATGAACAGAAGGGGGGGGCGGGGTTAGGGGGCAACCAACAGACCAGAGAAATGCGGTAATAATGGAGAGGGAGAGTTGGTAAACCTTCCGGGGGTTTAATCGGTATAAGGTCCACGTGGCCTCGGCCTAATTACAGTGCGCAGGCGCGGAGATGCGATTACTGTTAGCGGCGCTTCGGGCTGCAAACTACTAATCACTGAAAATTAGTTCTGAGCTTGTCCTGGTCTTCTGGGACAGGAAAAAGAAGAGGAGGGGAAAATGGGCGCGTTTATACAAATTAATATATTTTGTATGATCTATGTGTTTTGGGTGACGTCATGGGATTTGTGATGAAGGCATACTAACTAGTCAATCATTTAATATAGAAATGGGTTTTAGTACGCCCCAGTAATCACACGTTCTAATGGCGTCACTCTCACAATAAAATAGATAATAGGCCACCGGGAGGTCGCGCTTCGAATACCAGCCAGGTGCTCTGGAGATTTTTTTTTCTGGAACCGCTCAGATGAGAATATATTTTTTCTCTAGATTCTTCCATAACATCCTTCATTTACGTCTTATTACCCATCCGGACTGACCAAAAAATTACAATAATTACTTTGAGATGAATAAAGAACAAAAATAGAGAGGTATACACACATTTTTAAGAAGAGAAGATTGAAAACACTAATTTAAAACCACCTTGATACACTCACTGGCATTCGAACCCCAACCTCAATATCAGAGAATAACTAAACAATATTATATTGACGCCTTTTACCACTCACCCCACATAAAGTTGGTATAAAAGTCGAGTTTTATGACTCTGTTATTTCGAACTACTTTTACTTTCTCACATAGAGAAATTATCGTAACTGTGACAATTTTTGCTCTTGATATTATGAAGTATCTTAACGTTTTATGTGTCTCAAAACTTTTTTAGAAAAAATTAGTATTTCAATCCAGTCTTTACCTCCTTTCATACACAAGTATACAACCGAAAAATTTCATATCCAGGTGCTGTTTAAAGTTACAAACAAAATAACCACTTTCAATTACCAATTAAAATTACTTTCGAGGGTACTTAAAACATCAGCGGAGGTTTCCATTTTTTATTTTTCTGCAACTGAAATGCGAAATAACTTATAGTTTGCCAAGTTGTAGTATTTTTAAAATTTAAAAACTTTTATATGAAATATGTAGCTTTACAAGTTCAATATTTTATAATAGATTGGCAAGTGTATTTTTTAATTTTAAGTGCCGTAAATTGTTGTGCTCTTTGGTTAACAGAGGTGCTATATTTTGCTCAATATGTTTATGTAACTCTGTGTATTATTTTATTTACGCTCTTGGATGCAATGTCTCCTACAACACTGTATATTATTTCTTTTCATATATCTTACAAGTTTTAGGCAAAGGAATTAAAACGTCTTTGCAGTGAAACATACCATTTATTTTAAATTTGATTTAAAGTATCAAATTTACACTTTCTAAACCAACTGTTTGCATCAGTACACAAATTTTGAACTAACTTAAATCTAAAAAAGACACAATGCCCTGAATCCCAGTCATTCATTCGATACTGATAAAGGTGGAATCCCCCAATTTCACATATTGTACATTATTCAACCATTCAATAAATCGAACCCAAGACCCTTAGATCAGTAAGAAGACGTACTACAGAATGTACTTATCTACTGATCAAAACCAAACCAACATCAAACAAAACATTTTGTTAGACGAAGAAATTTACATTATTTTTTATTTAGAGCACTTCCATAAACCAAAAATTTGTTTTAAAAAGGATTATTGTTTTTTCGAAAAGTAAACAACTGTCTGACAATGTCAGATTGCGCAATGTTTGATGGAAACTTTCGAAAAACATAGCAAACTGCGCATGCGTGATTTACTCACGTCGTCCACGTTTACGAATAATCCTGATGTCCGTCACAAATTTGGTTTTGTGTGTAGAGTATATTTGTGTTTTATATAATTTTTTACATAACAGACTTAAGAAGAGAGTGTGTTATTAATTGGTTGAGACCAAAAACTCGCGTTTATTCGCAGTCTCTTCTTCTTCGAGCAAAAGAAGAGACAGGGTAGTAGAGAAAACTAAATCCATGTCTTCCATGCCCATAGCCATTTTGGTGATTTGGGGAGTTTTGGTTTCATAAATTTCTTGTTTTGACTGATGATGATGATCACATATCATTGAACCCTTGTTCTAGGAAATTGTCTGAAATAATTTGTTCCAAACATATTGTTTATACTTGTGGGTAAGCGGCCACATTACATGTAGTAGGCTGCAACGCTGATTTCTGACGATGTTTTGCAGCCCTGCTAGCTGATAATATGGTGTACCTATTACCCACACGCTGCTTTCTGACGTCGTTTTGCAGCACTGCTAGTTGATAATATGGTGTACCTATTACTCACACGATGCTTTCTGACGTTGTTTTGCAGCTCTACTAGCTGATAATATGGTGTACCTATTACCCACACGCTGCTTTCTGACGTCATTTTGCAGCTCTACTAGCTGATAATATGGTGTACCTATTACCCACACGCTGCTTTCTGACGTCATTTTGCAGCTCTACTAGCTGATAATATGGTGTACCTATTACCCACACGCTGCTTTCTGACGTCATTTTGCAGCTCTACTAGCTGATAATATGGTGTACCTATTACCCACACGCTGCTTTCTGACGTCATTTTGCAGCTCTACTAGCTGATAATATGGTGTACCTATTACCCACACGCTGCTTTCTGACGTCATTTTGCAGCTCTACTAGCTGATAATATGGTGTACCTATTACCCACACGCTGCTTTCTGACGTCATTTTGCAGCTCTACTAGCTGATAATATGGTGTACCTATTACCCACACGCTGCTTTCTGACGTCATTTTGCAGCTCTACTAGCTGATAATATGGTGTACCTATTACCCACACGCTGCTTTCTGACGTCATTTTGCAGCTCTACTAGCTGATAATATGGTGTACCTATTACCCACACGCTGCTTTCTGACGTCATTTTGCAGCTCTACTAGCTGATAATATGGTGTACCTATTACCCACACGCTGCTTTCTGACGTCATTTTGCAGCGCTGCTAGTTGATAATATGGTGTACCTATTACTCACACGATGCTTTCAGACGTCATTTTGCAGCTCTACTAGCTGATAATATGGTGTACCTATTACCCACACGCTGCTTTCTGACGTTGTTTTGCAGCTCTACTAGTTGATAGTATGGTGTACCTAATACTCACACGCTGCTTTCTGACGTTGTTTTGCAGCTCTGCTAGCTGATAATATGGTGTACCTATTACCCACACGCTGCTTTCTGACGTTGTTTTGCAGCTCTGCTAGCTGATAATATGGTGTACCTATTACCCACACGCTGCTTTCTGACGTTGTTTTGCAGCTCTACTAGTTGATAGTATGGTGTACCTATTACTCACACGCTGCTTTCTGACGTTGTTTTGCAGCGCTGCTAGCTGATAATATGGTGTACCTATTACCCACACGCTGCTTTCTGACGTTGTTTTGCAGCGCTGCTAGCTGATAATATGGTGTACCTATTACCCACACGCTGCTTTCTGACGTTGTTTTGCAGCGCTGCTAGCTGATAATATGGTGTACCTATTACCCACACGCTGCTTTCTGACGTTGTTTTGCAGCGCTGCTAGCTGATAATATGATGTACCTATTACCCTCACGCTGCTTTCTGACGTTGTTTTGCAGCGCTGCTAGCTGATAATATGGTGTACCTATTACCCACACGCTGCTTTCTGACGTTGTTTTGCAGCGCTGCTAGCTGATAATATGGTGTACCTATTACCCACACGATGCTTTCTGACGAATAATCATCTTGCAGCTCAATGGAGGAGGGGGAAGTTGTATTTTATCGTTCTTTCCTCAAGAAAGCTCGTAACGAGTTCATTTTTTTTTACATTTGTCCTCTTGTTTTGTCTTTGTCAACCTCTTGAAACTTTGCTATCAATTTCTCATACGCCTTCTTTATACTCAAACGATTCACCTTTTGTTTGGTATAATTCAATCAATTCTCAAAAACTGTTTAATGTAGATTATTATGTCTGACATAATATTTTGAAATACGACATCACACTATAGACAATATAAACACACGCCTGTGAACAGTATCAAACCAGGAAGAAAACTGGCTAGAAAATTGCGATCCACCGGTATCTTTCTTTGTCTCAACTAGGCTCACGCATTCACCCTACAATTACACATTAGCGTAAGTGCGTGTAACCCGAACGGGTAGTAAGACGTGGTGCTAATAATAATAATAATATTTACATGACAATCTTTCAGCGCGGTGAAATTATGTCAGAAAGCAGCACTTTGATCTTCTACGGGTAATACCGCCTTAATAATTCTTACCACTTATTTTGACCCTTTCGTGATCCCAGTTGACATAGCGTGTGCGTCTGGTGAACTACGCTGTGAAAGATACCTGAGATTTTTTTTTTTTTTTTTTTTTAATCTTCCGACGTCGTGTGCCGTCTGTCAGAGAGCAGCTGACATCAAATTACTCTTCCTTCTTACACCCAAACACTAACCTTTTGTGCCTTACGACTACAATCATAAGCCGCTTGTGTTAAAACCTTACCGCTGTGCGCTACAACGTCTTGACCGAATTATAACAAATCTTCTTGTATAAAAAAAATAAATTAAATGGATGGGAAATTACCTTAATTTATTTTATATTATAGTAATCATGAGATCATTAACTTATTTTCTCGGAATATTGGAAACTACTCCAAACAGATGTTGAACAATTGTTCGAAACTATTAACTTTGGTTACGTTATCAATGCCAGTAATTGAGACTAATAAAATATCTTATTTTAATGGTATGGTTTCCTTTATTTAACAAATTATTTAAGTTTTGTGGCAGATAAGTGTATATATTATTTAAATTTAACTCTAAGATATTAGCCTATTAAATTTATCAAAGGTAAGAGATTTATTAAAAGGTTGTGTATCATAAAATATGTAAAATGCTGTTATTACCTTCAAAATATGTATATGAACTCACTTTAGGTTTAAAAAAATTGTGTCGTACATTTTTCCCATTTACGAATATAAAAATTACAACCACATATTAAAAGCATAAAAAAACATAAATTTGTTCCCTTCCACTACATCTCACAATCATTTCAGGCAATATGCACTGGAGACCCGTTCGGGTGGTCGCATAGTCTAAGGCACTACTACCGCAGTAGACTAGACTGGCGATGACGAGGAGATAAAGGATAAAATCTCGGTTGGATGTACATAAGGCGGCTTTACAAAATGGTTTTCCACTCTCCATTCACGCAAATGCCAGCACACGTCATATCAATATAAATTTCCTAATCCCTAAAACCATTAGTATAGTTAATAAATAAGCTTATACACTGAATGGATAGTAAGACGCAGTGCTAAAAATAAATATACCCATCAGAATTTAAAGAAATAATTTTAATTACGTAAAACCTTAAAAAAAAATTATCAGCATTATTCACGAACATTATCACTATTCAATATTCACATATTCATTTACGATGTGAGCTGAAGTCAGAATTTTTTTAGAAATGAACCTTTAGTACATTATTTTAAATTGTAGCCTAACAAAACCCTTACACAGGCCTATTTTCTCAAAAAATTAATTATTTACGTATTCATTTATCTCTAGTCAAACACTTTAATTCAGTCGGAAGTGCGTCTGGTCTACTAGACCAGGAGATTTTGTTTTTATCTCCGTCTTGACTGAAAAAAAATCGTTGGAGAAATTGAGGGGCATCCCTTTTTTTAAGGGTAAGTGAGAACTTGTCGTGCAGACGTTCAGCTCTAATGCAATATTTAATTCTACGATGCATAACTGTTCACTCAAAAAAATAATCGAAATATTCCAAAAGGGCTCATTTCCCTTATCAAGTCAAATAATTTGAGTTTCATTAATAGAAACGAAAATGTGACATAAGCTCAGTTTCAACGCTTTTTTAATCATATTCATGGAGTTATGAGACCAGATTTGTTGATAAAGGGCTCTAGATTTAGCCTTCTTTTATCAAATACAGTAATTCTTTGATAGGTTCACAACAGAAAACGTTAATATATTTGAAAACTAGCAGCGAGATTTCTTCTTAAATTTGAGAAAAGAGGTTGCGTAGTATTATTTCAACTCTTGATTATTGGCCTGAGAAAGGATGGTTATAGGTGAAGAGTGAATGGGACTATAAGCTTAGACAGAATAGAGAATTACTTATAATTATTTATCATTATTTATTATCATTATTATTTTAGGCCTTGTGGCTTGATTTTTCTCGCTTACTGAGGCGGCCAACTTAACATGGTTAAATAATTAAAACCTAAGAAACTGGGAGGTGTGTTTGTTCTAGAATCAAACTAGTTTGTAAGTCGTGATATATATCCAACTGTCACAGAAATTATATAGTAAATACCTCAAATTTAAAAAAATCTACAAAACACACGTATTAATAATTTTATATATACATGTGTGTGTGTGTGTGTGTGTGCGCGCGTTTTTCTAATTTGAATTTATTTAATATATTTATTTCAGCCTATATTTCTCCCAAAAATAACTGGTTAGCAGGCTAAACCTGATAGTTTAAGGTGTTTTATATTTAAAATTCAAATATTTATGCATAAACAACATATATCTCTAATTTAATCACTAACATTACTTTTCTTAGGTTTTATTTTTATTCCCATTCGTTCTTTGCTTCAACCTTCTCATAGTAAGTCTTATAAACTGTAAACGTTCTATCTGTTCAGAAGCAGCATAATAGACTACAACGTCACAGGTCACGTGCTATTTTCAGCCCGTCCCAAATGAACGAAAGAGTGGAACCAGAGCAAGTCTAGTTTCATGACACCTTTTGTTTTCTTCCCCGGGGACTGGTGACGCCTTCCGTTTCTAGGGGGGAAACTGGATCTCACGCTGAAAGCGAAAACAGGGGAACTACACTGGATATCATCTCTGAGATAACAGTATGGCTAGGGATGTGAAAAATATAGCGATACTTTACTACTATAGATATTTTACTTTCGTTAGTAGTATTTTTTCTACTCGATAATTTGTCTTCCGATACTTTTACTGATATTAGTATTCACACTCCGGTATCGAAAGAAACTATATTTCTGTTATATTCACTCATGCTGGGATTAAATGTTTTCTAGGGTGGGCTGTGGGGGAAAACAAATGACACTGTTTCTCAATTCTCAATCATTCTCTGCAACTTTAACATTCACTCTCTTTAAACTCATCATAATTCATAGCTGTTCTTTCATCTTTATTTATCAATACAGCCTGATTCCTGAAGGGGCGAGTGGAGAAGAGTCAACTACCCCTTATTTTATCAATGAGCACGGTCATCACAATCTAAATAAAAACAAAGCTTTTGTAGAGTTCAATGAACTCACCAACTCAAGGGTGCCACAAGCAGACGAAGCAGAAAAATTTACTTGCAATGTTTAAGCAGATGAAGCAGAGCAAGACACCCATTCTTCTATTGTTGGTCAATAGTTAATCATTTAATTTGATAGAGTATATAAACGATGAGTTTAGTTAAAAAATGGTACCTTGCAGAAGTGATTCATGGGATTATAAAAAAAGGTGGATGGCAAGAAAGCATCTGCAAAAAATATCGATAACGATACTTGCTATTATTGAAACTTTTCTTTTGATACTAGTACGGCCTCAATATTTCTCTTCCGATATTTTAATGACTACAGTAGCGATACTTTTCTTTCAATACTACATCCCTATATCTGAATACTATTGGGCAGCAGCGTTGTCAATATCTAGTTTACGTGAGTTTTAGTATTTCCTTAAATATTAAACAAGTTTTGCAATGCTGCAGGGAAATCTACAAGGAAAGAAACACCACCTACTCCTAGGAAGAAACTACTTGATACTCATGCATGATTTAAACTATTATATGTAAATAAAACAAACATATATTCTATGGATTTTATTGTTGAGTAATTTTATTTTTACTTGAGGTGTAACGATTCAGTAAAACCAATTACTGATACCAATTGCTAAGAATAATTGTTTATGCTACGAATATTTACACCGATTAGTCACGATTATCGGTTATTTATTAATAACTATTGGGGAATATGCTTAAGAATATGATAACAGTTAATATAATCAATACAAAAAGGTTTTATTTAAAATTAACAGAGTTTTATCAACGGTGTGAACATTTATTTCTTTATCTGGTTGTGTAATCTTTGCATAGCCCGTAACCAAAATGCAGTGTGTATATGTGTGTTTTTTTTCTCTTTTTTTGTGTGTAATTTTGATCATTATATTCCTACCTAGAAAATGTTGCTTTAAATTTTACTTAAAAAAAGACGATTAGTCCTAATAATAATCGCAGATTACGATTAATCGCCGAAGCAATAATAGTCGCCCTATATCGATTCATCGGTATCTGAATCGGAAACACCCCTAAATTATTTAAAATAATAATATACATTGTTATATTTACCAAATCCCCTAGTCCCTAAATATTTTTAAAGTATACATTAGGTTCAGTTTTTATTACTAAATAAAACAAACTTGAACCCATTACATTCCTAAATCTTTTTCTATAAATCATAGCATTCCATACGCAACCAATGAACATCCCCTGGTTCGACGCCATGAGTAAAGCTGTTTTGCTCATAGCAGCGTCTCCTATGTGTTTGACGCTCACATTGATAGCGTCACCACTGGACGACTATTTCAACTGTTCTATGGCGAGTTTATCAAAGGATGGGGATTCAATAAGCACTACACGTTAGTTGTAGCAATCTTGAAAACCCAAATGAGACAGTTTATTATTTTTACTACAGTAGCCGGCGTTGACCAAATTATCAAGTATCCCATGCGGTTATAAGCGTAACTAACAAGCAGTGGCGGTTCGTTAAAATTAGTGGGGGTGCAGCTCCAGAAAATGTCTAGCCTTTGTTTTAAAATGGTTTAAAAGTAAAACAAAAAAATTATAAAATAAAAATTTATTCAGGAACTTGATAAAATCTTAACAAAAAAAACCAAACATTCTTTATTTATTTTAACTTAAATTGTTACAGTTCAAGCTTGATTTATTCATTTAAAAATGAAATCCATTCTTCTTGTTTTAATTTGCGCAAAAAGTTCAATAATTTTCTTCTTGATCTCTGGATGACAATTGAGGAAATTTTTCTCCATTGAAAGTACTGAAAGCGCATTTAGTCTTTCTGTTAAATAAAAGAACCGAAAAAAAATGACTCAAATAAATTAACTAAAAGCAGAATAATAATCTAATTATACACTCTTCTACACTTTAGCACATTCAATAATATGGTACACGGTTTTTAATCAAAACACACGCTGAGTAAAAAAAAACACTTCCTTCCACCATCACCCCAAAGTTGGCACTGCGAGAGCAGCAGTGCTCTCTCTACCTGGTAGTCCCACCTTCCTTCCCACCCCCCTCATATGTGCGCATGCGCACAACAGTCAAACACCACGTCGCTGGCACTGTGAAGCGCACAGATCCAAACGAAGATCTTGTATCTGGGGGATGGCTACTGAAGTACTGACATTAAGCTTAAGCAACATGGTGATACTATTAATTAGAAAGTATTTAGGTTCCTTACAACATAATAAGCTGATTGGTAACCATCTGGGAGTAATAAGGATACATTTAACATCTATTTTTTAGCCCAGCGTTTTACTATCCGTTCAAATTATACGCATATTTACTAATTACTCTAATGCGTAAAAGATTAGGAGTAATGAATTTATATTAGATATACTCCCATTTCTGTAGATGGACATTGGCAAACATTTAAAAAATCCTCGGTACACCTGACTGGGTTTGAAACCCGCTCTACCCTTCATTGCGAGAATGACGCTCTAGATCATGCAATCACTGAAGCGGGATTTTAACTATTGCCTCATAGGTTTATGCGAAGGTAACTTTTTAACTGTAATGACGAAATTGTAACCCGAAGTCGAATATAAAACTTTTTGTGATTTTCACATTGAACCTTTAAAGTTTAAATTATATTTTAAAGGCATCTAGGTTCATTTTTTTATATGAATTTTTTTTAGGTATTTACATGCACAGTTTTAACCAACTGAATATATTAGAACACGAGAATTACTATGAGTGAAAACTCAAGCATCTACAATTTAACCGAGAAAGGTATTATCCTATAGGGTGACCTGGCGGTCTAGGGGTAAGGTGTCAGACTTCTATGCTGGCGGCCGGGGTTCAATCCTCGGTCCCAGCACAGATTTATCTGATTACCAAACCCTTCCTTCACCTCTGACAAGACATCTTGTGAATGTGGGGAATGCCAGGTCTCCACCGTGGTTCGGATTCCACGTTAAACTGTAGGTCCTCAATTTCATCTCACAATCACCCTACCATTACACATTAGCGTAAGTGCGTATAACCCGAACGGGTAGTAAGACGCGGTGCTAATAATAATAATAATAATAATAATAATATCCCATAACTTCCATGGTTCTTTTAGATGCCACAATCGACATTGGACCGACGACTTTACTTCCCCTATAAAGGAAGTTGGGCTATAGAATTTTATCGCCCAAGAAAAATCCGTTGACCTTGGCTGGGTTTGAACTAAAAAATATCTGGTCCTGAAGCAGGCACTTTCCCCCAAACCACCGAGGTCAGCCTAAGTTGATAAAAAGGTTTGTATTAAACAAAGCCATAGCTAGGGTGATCAAATAAGCTTATAACATAGCTAATGTCACATTTTCAAACATTTATTTCTATTAATAAAACTAACTATAGGGTGTGATTAAGGAAAATGATCCCTTTTGAAATCTTTTGACTATATTTTGGTGTGAATAATACTTTTAAATAACTCCTCGTAGAATTAAATATTGTATTAAATCTGAAAGTCTCCGCGAAAGTTTCTCGCCTACCGAGGTGGCCACCTCAACATTAAAAGTACCTATATTTATTTGAAGGGATAGTGGGAAATCTTTTATGAAAAATAAACACCGTCAATTGGCTTATACTGAGGTATAATTTAAACCTCGTACCTTCCTGTAACTGACCAGACTAGATGAGTTTCACATATGTACCACGTGACTACCAATGCGGGTAAATGTATTGGAAACTTATAGCCGAGTTTATTAAGTCTCTTAAAAACCAAAGTGTTATTTATAAACAGGAAATGTTTCACTAAGCTTAGCCCATAATGAAACTAACCAGGTTAAAATGATAAAAACGTAATTGTTTGTTTAATAGAGGAAGTTAACTCGTAGGTAATTAGATTCGTGGTACAGAAACACTCCCCCGTACCTTTTTTTATGAAGTCATGTTCATGAACATGTTCATAGGCGTGTAATTAAAGGTGGGTGAAAGTGATGTTATTATTTTTCTGATTAGGTGGTCAGTTACGGAACAGTTGGTCAGAATACCGTAGGGGTTTGGAGGTGGTTGTTAGGGGTTGTTACTGCCTGATGTTATCTCTACGTCAAAAAAAAAAGGGCGTGAGGAGGGGGCGTGAATGGATTATTTTTTTCTGTTTGAGCGAGATTAACTTCCTACTTTGTAAACATACGTTCCGTTTAAATAATTCGCGTGACAAATATTATGTTTTTTCGTTATTTTGTTTCTCAGGTGAACAAAATGATTACATACTGACGTTTTATATTGGTTAATTATGTGGGTTTTGAGTACAGTCTCAGGTCATTAAATGTTGTTCAAAAAGCAGAGTAGGTTTATTCGAACAGATCACATTTTGTTGGTGACAAGATTATACCTTAACCATACTATATGATCCGTTGTTTTATTCGCATATAATTATTTATCATGAACTCTTCAATTTGTGTCCATTAATTACATAACAATGATTGCTCTGATTAATAAAGAGGGAGGGAATTTAATTAAACACCTAAACCAAGCAAGCGGAAATTAATAGTTTGATTTTATCGCACACAATATACCCGTATAAAACCCAGTAGGTAACTTTAGATGTGTGCTCTGGTGTGGTTGGATTTGGCGGACCCGAATTAGGTTCCCTTATGGGTGTCCTCTAACTCTCTACTTATGTTCACCATACACTTTCCAGGAGGTTTATGACTTGTTTATTTAAATAATCACGGCTTTTTTGTTGATACTTTTACTTTTTAATACAAAGTTAAGGTGTTGTTTACGTATTATACAGTCCTGAACACCAAAAATAGAATTTTACAATTAAAAAATACAAGAGAAATTAAATTTTACGGCACACCGCACAGAGTTTCACCGGTTTTATCTTAAAATATACATTTATTAAAACATGTAAGATTTGTTGAACGAAATAGTAGGTATATACAATGTTGTAGAAAGACTACACCAACGATCATAAATGAAATCTTATACTCTGTTATTACTTAATCTATGGCATTAGGAACCTGGAATAGTGTTACAGAAAAATTGAGAAAAGAGAAATATCTTTGTCCACCAAAGAGTGTAAGAATCAAATTTTTTTCGAAGACCTGAATTTCAAAGTATATACCTGCTTATAGCACAGAAATTTTTGGTTTTAGAAAAATGTATGTCAATTAAAATTTGTTTATCTTCAATGATAATACTATTTTACAATGATAAGTCATTATTTTGTATCTCAAATAGTTACCGAGTAATTGCGATATTTGGAAATTTTCTCTTGTGTAATTTACTCTCAAATTCATTTTCATAATAAAATTAGAACCACCATATTGTTTATTATGATGAATAATGCATAGATACTAAATTTAATCAAATTTATTTGAGTGAATTTTGAGAAAATCAATTTTTTCTTGTTTTTCCATTCAGTAATCTACCTGTACTTTTACGGTTTTAGGGACCTTATGAAAACCCCAGATACCAAATTTTAGCACGATCAGTAAAATAGTTTCGGCTATATTCTGAGGTACACACAGACAGATGGACGGATAGACAGACAGACGGCATTGCAAAAACAACTTTCTTTTTCAGGGGGTCATGAAACTTCGTAATCTAACAAAATCTCGAGTTAAAGTATGGGTGGAAAGTCCAATTCTGTAATTTTTTAAGTTGTGTTTAGACGCTCAAACAGTTTACTCAAATGAGCTCATGCAAATCTGCCTGTGTTAAATGATTTACACAATCATACTCGTTTATAAGATCCGTTAGATTTGCACAAAATTTAATTGCTTTAGTAATTTCCGATTTCTTCTATTAGAAGGTTCGGGTGACCTGACCCGGCCGAGCTCATCATTAAAGCTAGGAATCGAGATCAAAAGTTTTTAGGCTCCTCATTTTCAAGATTTTTCTTGATGTACGTACAAACACATTTTTTAAATTTAATGGCTATTAGTTTAGAGTATTACAGAAATTTCACTTATAAATCATTCGGTAACTTAAAAAGCTGTTAAATTTAATACCAAATTTCAAATAAATAGCTTAATAGAGTCTTAAGACTAATTTAAATCTATAAACTAATTTGATATTTTTGTCAATTTTGAAAAAATTATCCTCGGTTAAATTTGCATTTCCATGACAAGGCAATGCAAATAAAAGTAGCTGAATAAATCACTAATACAATATTCATTAATTTCATTATTTTTAGATGGTTCATTTCTAAAATTATGATTTATAATTAATTTAAAAAATTAAATATTAGGAATATAATTATAATATTGGCTGTTTTCCAAATCAAGATTTTTTTAAAACTTGTATTTATACATTCAACTTCAAAACAACCTTATAGCTAGTATTTAGTTAGGTATAGAATTATGTTGGACTGCTTGTCTAAAATCAGTGTTGATCAACATTGTAATAAATATTCAACCAAACTCACCATATTTGAACAAAAAGAAACATGAAATAAGATAATTTACAGTGAGAGCCTACGTAAGACACATAGAGGAATGGAATTGAAACAAAAGAGGTTATCATGCGTGATGATAAATTAAGAACTGATAAATTAAATATGAAACATTTATAATTTCTAACTGAGTGTGATCATTACGTTTTCCTTTAGAGTAACTATAGTTATGGAGGCTTGTTTTATTTGACTTGGCTAACTGAAATTATTATTTTAATTAAAAAGTGATACTCGGACACGGGAATTGAAACCAAGACCTTCGAATAACTACACCAATGTTCTTACCACTGAGCTATCCAGGAGTCATCCATTGTCATTCTTCACTCATATTTCAAGGCAGAGTCTGTGATGGACGTGTGTAAATCTTCAGCAACCTAATATAAGCGATCAGTTACTAAGCTCGCAAGCTATCAGATATCGCACAAGATTATATGTAGTTGTTAATGGGTTTACCCTTTCACATTGATAAATAAACTGCCGGGGACTGGATGTTGTGTCAGTCCTAGTCTTAAATTATATTTTAAGGTGGATGAAGCTAAGGCAGGCCTTGTAAGCTGGTAGTGGAAAATAAGGCCTATGTGACTTCTTGAATAAAAAACTGATCCCGACCACAGGCTTATTAGGGATGTGGTATCGAAAGAAAAGTATCGATACTGTTATAATTAAAAGTATCGGAAGAAAAGTATCGATACCGTACTAGTATTGAAAGATAATAAAAGTAAGTATCGGTATAGAATTTTTTCTCCGCAATATGCTTTCTCGTTATCCAACTTTTTTTTTTAAATTCCATAATTCACTTCTGTGAGGTACCATTTTTTAACGACAGTCGTCGTCGTTTGTATACTCTCTCAAAATATACCTATTAACTATTGACAAAAATTAGAAGAATGGAGGTGACCTGGTGGTCTAGGGGTAAGATGTCAGACTTCTATGCTGGCGGCCGGGGTTCGATCCTCGGTCCCGGCAAATATTTATCTGATTACCAAACCCTTCCTTCACCTCTGACAAGACATCTTGTGAATGTGAGGAATGCCAGGCCTCCACCGTGGTTCGGATTCCACGTTAAACTCTAGGTCCTTCATTTCATCTCACAATCACCCTACCATTACACATTAGCGTAAGTGCGTATAGCCCGAACGGGTAGTAAGACGCGGTGCTAATAATAATAATAATAATAATAATAA